>JACWST010000033.1:35073-207784 GCA_014850475.1 Cryphonectria naterciae | reverse complement strand
AACATGGTGACGCCGGAGGAGCTGATGGATCCAGAGGACTACGAAGGCAAGGACCACCCCCCCCCCCCCGAAGTGATCAAGAAAACTAACCCCGCCGAGTACAGAGATTTGCGAAGATGTGCGAGACGAGTGTGGCAAATTTGGTACCATTCTTGAACTCAAGGTGCCTCGCCCCAGCGGTGGGAGCAAGCAGTCTGCAGGTATTGGCAAAATTTATGTCAAGTTCGACAGCCCAGAATCGGCCACCAAGGCGCTCAAAGCCCTTGCTGGCAGGAAGTTTGCGGACAGGACTGTGGTCACCACATATTTCCCAGAGGTATGTATACATATCCCTTTTCTTCCAGGCCCTGCGCCTTCAGCAGCACAGGTTCTAATCTACATTGCAGGAGAATTTCGAAGTGGGCGCATGGTAGGCGAAGAGCTACCTTTATGACGACATTGAGGGCAGACTTTGATCCTAGCACGGAATGATGGAAAATCTGGTCATTACTGGTGAGGACTACCGAAAAAGGGGAAAAAAATTTAATAGTATCGTGGCCGGCGTAGCAGCCTGCGACGGGTAGTAACGTAGGCATGGGTAGACTACGGGGCCAAGTTTGCGCGCAATCAATCAAGGCGTTGAGTCAGCTCAGATGGGCATCCTGCCCTGATAATGGGAGCGAGTCTGTCCCTGTACAACAGATATTAGATAGTTTAAGCATGGCTGCAGCAAAATTACGAGATGGCAGTAGCGGATTCACTGCGAAATTTGATATGGTGGTCTATTGCACTGCACATATTTCTTCAAATTCCTGTCGAGCTGCTGTGAATTGTTTCAAGGTATTTATATTGAACCTGTTGCCTACTTAAGTATGTACTCAGTAATCAAGCGTAGCCACACTGATATGAGGAGGCCCCCTTGTTAAGGCCACAGGTCCAGCCCAGCTGCCGAGCTGATGCCGTCGCGATGCCTTACTCTGCTGTTAGTCAGGTCTCTTGCTAAAAGAAGTCGGCAATTTCCTAAAGAGAGGAGTCAGTAACTACTCCTATCCATTGAAACGAGGTGCAAGAGAAATGCGCAGATGTGTATGCTGTTCAGAAGTCCATTACATTCATCGGCATCCCCGAGGGGAGCCTAACATAAGAGGTACCAGAAATAAATAGTAAACAAGGTTGTTGATCATCAGGATAGCACGAGGGTAGGAGAGGAGGAGGGTTAAGCTTACCAGTTGCACGTCTGCTGCAGACCTATTTGTTGCAGGCAGCCAAAGGGGCCAAGGTCCTTGCGGCAATGGGAAGAGGAGCAGAAGAAGTTTTTGAGCTGTAGCAGGATTTGAGATTGTTGGGGGAAGAAGGTACTGCTAGTACAGGCGGGGGCGGCTGCAATCGCAGATGCCAGCTGTTGCCGGCCCGTCGGCACCTGGCTTTCCCCACCGCCCGCGGAACCCACCGACAAGCAACAAACTCCCAAAATTTCGACTACTCTCTACCCGCCCTGCAGATTTCCCTCTCTCACAAGTCGACAACCGCCAACCCACGACACCTGTCTCCCTCTCTCCCATCACCACAATCACAAATCACCACCAGACAAAATGGGTCGTCTTCACTCCAACGGAAAGGGAATATCTGCCTCGGCTCTTCCCTACAGCCGCAACCCCCCCTCGTGGCTCAAGACCACCCCCGAGCAGGTCGTCGAGCAGATCTGCAAGCTGGCCAAGAAGGGTGCCACCCCCTCCCAGATTGGTGTTGTCCTGCGTGACAGCCACGGTATCGCCCAGGTCAAGGTCGTCACCGGTATGTTCTCTCTCCATTGATTACCTAGAAAATTGTTGGGACAGAACTCAAATGGGGGAAGAATATGTTTTTTTTCTCTCTCGGGTGATGAGGAGGTTGGCTGACAGTGCGGGCTACAGGTAACAAGATCCTGCGCATCCTCAAGTCCAGCGGTACGATTCACCCCAACCCATCTCGAAGACATGATCGACACCGTCGAGTGAACGACCGATGAGCGAAAACAAGATCTATCGACACTGCGCACTGCAGTGTGGTTCCGTCTGCGACACAGACACAACATCCAGGTCTTGATGCGAATGCTCGACCTCGATTTGTGAAAGGGCCACACTACTTGCGCATGTGGCACGGTCACGAAAGAGAAAAAAGATAGAGAAAAAAATTTATGCCTCTGCTCGGTCATGTGCTGACAGAGAGATTGAAATAGGCCTCGCCCCCGATATCCCTGAGGACCTGTACATGTTGATCAAGAAGGTACGTTTTGTCTTTTTCTTTTCCGTTCTCTTGGACACGGGCAATCTCTCCACATCCTTCCAGTCTATCCCATCTTGCTCTCGTGATAGATACTGACTAGTCTCTCTTACCACCAGGCCGTTGCCGTCCGCAAGCACCTTGAGCGCAACCGCAAGGACAAGGACTCCAAGTTCCGCCTGATTTTGATCGAGTCCCGTATCCACCGTCTGGCCCGCTACTACAAGACTGTCGGTGTCCTGCCCCCCACCTGGCGCTACGAGGCCGCCACCGCGTCCACTCTCGTCTCCTAAGCAACCTACTATCGTGGTGCTCGGTGATCGACAGACAGGTCGTGGGAAGGAAGGGATTTTGGCTGCTGGTATCCATCATGCGGTTGACCATGATGGAGGAATTCTCTCGGTATGGAGTTGGGGCGGATTGGTAAAAACTTGATATAGCATGACAATGCATTTCACGATGGTTACTTGCGCAGATACTTGAGGAATCCATGGCAGATCAACCCTTCAACTGGTATTCGAGTGCTACAGAGACGAGATTAAAAGTGCATGTGGTATCATTCCGTTCCATTTTTATTCCATCAGACCGCTACGCCGTGCTCCCAAACTATCATTACGTTTTGACCACTTCGTTGCCCGTTCTCTTTTTCTCTCCGATGCCTGCAGGCCAGTGCTTCATCTGTTGAATCGGGCGTTTATTAGTGCTTGGGAGGATTAAAAAGGTACACAATGAGCGAGTGGTGATGTTGAACTCACCCAGTGCTCACAAGCCGCGATCCTTTCCCCATCATTACAGGTGGGTTGATCAAGACACCCAAGGCCACCACAGCATGGCGGGAGGAAAACAAACATTAGGTGGAGTCGCCACGCTTACAGCTCGGCACCGTTCATCTCCTTGTCTTCGTTGGCAGCGAGGACGGCATTCTCGCTGGCCAGGGCGGCCTCGACCTCAGCGCTGCGCTTGAGGAGAAACTCGCCGAGCATGCGCAGGGGTTCGCCAGGCCTGTCGCAAAGCACACCGTCAGCACATCTTTTAGTCTCCAGACTTTAGACACAGGTAATCAGCACGAGCCAAGTCCTGACTTACTTCTTGACGGCCAGCATCTTCATGCCATCGAGCACATGCTGCGTAACCTTCTGGTTGAGGTAGACGCGGGTCGGTGCACCATTCGGAGCCGCCTCGGCGGGCATGGCGGCGCGCTCGGTCGGGACAGCAGACGGAGTCCGAGAACTGCTTCCAGCTTGCTGCTGGTCGTCTTTGACGCGCCCAGGCACGTTGGGGGTTGCCGTGCGAGCAGGAGAGCCCGCATTGCCGGCACTGTCGTAGTTGGCCGCAAGGGCAGCAGAAGGCGCCTGAGCGCTGTCGTTCTTTAGGATGCGCGCAAGACGGTCAGCATTGCACTTGAGAACAACGATGCGGGATGGCCCAGAAGATGAAGGGGAGGCGGAAGAGGCAATAGCAGACAGCATAGGATGCTGAGGATCCATGATGGGCAAGTGCCGTTTGTTGACAAGAACAGTTTTGTGTGTGTGTATGTGTGTCTAGTGTCCAGGGTGGTGTTGATCTGAGAAGCTGGGTGGAATGTAATAGAAAAGACAGCTGGTTGAATTTGTACAAACAGTCCAGAATTTGTCCCTATCATAAAGGAAAGGAGAGCAGGGCAGGTTTGCTGTGTACAGGGAAGTATGGTGTAGGTGTACCTGAGGGGGGGCTGAGACTAAAGGGCAAGGCGACCTGCATGAAAGGCGAAAGGGTTACTTACAGGTGGTAATTCTCCTGTCTTTGCCACTTTTTCGGTTTCCTCCTGGCCGCTCATGGAAACATCTTGCCCATTGTCATTAATTTGTCCATTTTCTGCACTGCCAGAGTGGGTTGCTTCCTCGACTGGAAGGCTGCCAGAACCACCTGGGGTTGCAGTAGGATCAGGAGCTGCAGTGTCCGTCATCTAGAAGACAGAGTTAGGTGTTTGTAAAGGGCTGGTGTATTATAATGGACAGTGTGGTGGGAAATTGGGTGAAAAGAGAATAACGTCCTTGAGTGTGGCAAGTGGTGGAGTTAGAGGTTGATATGTGAAGGCAGTCGCGGGATGCAATGATGGAGTTTGGACGCGCGCAACCATTGCCTGCCGCACCTCTGGTGCTAACAGTGGCAGCAAAAATTATGCCAGGGGTTGCTACAGGGGGGGGGGCGGGGCGTGGCAGGGTAATCAGTTTGCCAGAGCAGGGCTAGCTTGGTGGCTTGGCTAGCTTGGCTCGGTCAGGCCTGCCTGACACGCTAGAAAGCGCGTCTCCCACAGCAAATGACATCAAAGTGCGTGAATCTGGTGCTGTGAAGCGCCTCTTTGTAGTAACGTACCAAGTTTTTCAGGCCGCAGCTTTGAACCTGTTGTTTGGCAAACTATACTGGGTCCCCCAAGACCCCCTCTGCAATGCCAATGCAGACACTCCCTTTCCACAATGGATGCCTTCGTGCGCAGAACTGCGCCGTCGAGGTCACGAGAACCCCTGGCTGACATTTCAAACGCTGGCGATGCAATCACGAGCTCCTCTCGGCGACCTGCGAAGAGGCTGAGGATGGATGACTCTACAGAAGATGGTGTTGATCAAGAGGAGGCTGAAGATGCAGACTTCGACGTCGACGACAAGTCTTCTGAAGCGTCATACGACGAGCCGACCAGGGTCCAACCCACGAAGCCACCAGTGAAACGGAGGCAGGAGGTCGTACCTGATTCGGAAGACGAGGACGACGATCAGGATGACTTAATGGTTCATCACCACGGAACGGCTCTCGAGAGCGCTTTGCCCCCGGTCACGACGGGTGAGGGCGCTATCGAGGAGTACGAGGCCATGAGAGCCTCTCAAGTGAGCACTGAAGAGAAGAACGGTCAGGCTCTCTCAGACGCTGATCGGAGGAGATGGGTGAGGGGAAAGAGCTCCATCTATGTCGACGCCTTCAACCTCACATTGAACACTGTGCTGGAGGAAGAGTCTCACCTTTTCGACCAGAAGGAAATGACCGTGTTCCAGCAGTGGCGGGACCTCGACTACGAGGCCCAATATCTCTACGTTCGTCTATTTCTGCGGAAGACTGCTGCCTGGCACCGTCATGATCATTTGGGATACTATAGCGACATCTCTAAACCAGAGGCTGCCATCTCGGCACTGCAAAGACCTCGCCACCTACCAAGTGAGACATTGGTGGCTGCTGCGGTTGACCAAGGTGGCGTAGATGCAGTCGCTCTGCAGGACTGGTCCCTGGGCGATGCTTTCACCTTTGCGGATGCTTCAGAGGACTCCATCACTTCCGTTGGTGAGGCTGCCACGCTGCTGAGTCTTGATGAGTTGAAGGGACTTGGCAAGGAGGCCAAGGTGCAGGGCAAGAACAAGGCTGATATCCTCAAGAGGCTGCTTCGCATGTCTTCACAGCAGAGCGGTCTCATGGCTGTGGGCTTTAGGCGAGAAAGCACCAACGGATCTGCCGACTCGCGTGAATGTGATGATGGCAGCGAACCGCCAGATCCTGACCGCAGTCTGGACACAAATCGCAACCAGCACTTTCTCGCCAAGATCTTGGCCATCACGGGGCCCTGCATTCGAATATCACCACCTGTGTTCAAGCTCTTTGAGCGCGTCCATCTTGTCTTTTACCGGTCAACAGAATGGACTGAAAAGTCTCTGACAGCCATCATCCTTTCCAAGACTTCAAGATGGAACTTTCCGCCGTACATCGTGGACAGGACAACCAACATCTTTCCGGACAGGCAAGCCCTTTTGGAGTTTGAGCATGCCATGAGGCTAGAGTTCGAGATCGACCAGATCCTCGAATTCAACGGTCCGCCTGGCGAAGAAGGCTACCGTCGCGTTCTAGAGATTTTTGACGGCATAAGCGATCGCTGGCAGAAACTCTTGGAGGAGGAGCGCCGCAAAGAAGAACAGGTGTACGAGTTTGGCGAGGGAGGGTACCTGCGTCGCTTCAACGCCGCCCACGCCTACACCAGGATAGCGCACAAGGCAATTTATGTCTACGGCCGCCTCCACGAGTATCTGAAAGAACACAGGCTCCTCACTGCATGTCTGTCTCAGCGCCTCTTCCAGATGGCTCGGCGTGGGTCGTGGTATCAGCGCAAGGCCCTTCTCGAAGAACACTACATGTTTGCGGCAGATCCCGACCCTAGGTTCGCAGACCCCGAGCAGCAGAAAAAGCACTGGCGCCGCGTCGCTGTCGCAACATGCGAGGTCGCGCTTGAAGATCGAGATTGTCACCTCCTCTACCACTACGATCTACAGAAGCGCCTCAATAAACTCGAGAAGCGCCTACGCATCCCAAAACGCCTGCAGCACGACTTCGGTCACGTTCGACTTCAGAAGCCCGAAGAACATTCTGTCACAGGGATCCAGATCAAACGTGATGATCCGCTGGCGGGCAAGCGTGGCGGGACGTCTACCAAGACGGTGTGGGTGGATGAGGCCGAGGGCGGCGGTGAGTGTAGTGTCGAGGCCATGTGCCTCTCTCACTATCGCAGCCAAGGCTGGAAAGGCTATCATTCCGAGGGCGGTATCCTTCGGACTCTCTTCGCCTATCTCTTCTACGACATCCTCTTTCTCTACATTCCTAACGTTTTCCAGACGGCCTATCAGACCTGTCCTCTGGACCTGCATACCGATGCCTTCTATCCCACACGAGCAAGCGAGATCAATCATCGCCTCGTTTCAATCGCCAACGGCGATGCACCCCGCATCATTCGCGAGGTGGATGCCGCACATAGAGAACAGAGAACATGCATCATTGGATTGAATTGGGACTATGAGCTGGAAGACCTCGTTGAGCTCGCCGGCTGCTTCCGCGGTGAGGCACTCGCTACCATCTGCAAGGTTATGGCGCAAGAATATCGCCAGCGGGGCGGGGGGGTGCCGGACTTGGTACTCTGGCGGACGGAGCCTAAGCCAGAGTGTATGTTTGGCGAGGTGAAGAGCGCAAATGACCGCCTGAGCGATACGCAGAGGTTGTGGATTCATGTCCTGGCCAGTGCAGGCGTCAGGGTGGCACTTGTCAATGCTGTCGCGGGTGAGGTCAGGAATGTTGATGCAAGGTGGTCGGACCAAACTGGTTGACTGCATCTCCCTCAGGGAGGTGAAGTAGCTGCAGCCCAGATGTCACTTTAGTAATGCGCCAACTTAGATACCACCACTACACTCTGAGAAACTGCTGCTGGGGATTGCTTTGTGTGAAGCTGTCATGGTACATGTCAGTGCTCTAGACAAGATGCATACCTACTTAGGCAGATTTGGCGTATGTCCGTGCTCCGCGGTCGCATCGTGCGCAATGCCTACTTCCTATATAGCCATTAGGTGGGATGAAACAGCCCACTGAAACATGCAAGCCCTCCGTCCAACTCCTAGACTCCGTTGCGCGATTGAAAAGGAATACTTTAACAATGAGAGTCTCTCCACTTTATTCGACTTATGCTTATTGGTATGCATATTGACTCATCGCGGAACAAGTGATTAATTATATTGACACCCTTTCCTCATTGCCCAGGTGGGATTTTACGATATCACTCAGCATGAAACTACTCGTCGGTCCTGTTTCCTTCTTTACATTCGCTCTTACAGCCTTCGCAAATGTTGTCGATGCTCACCTCTTGAATACGGACATGGCCTTGCAGTCAGACCTCTGTTTCTCGAATCCTCTCCTCACTGCACAGATTTCTTTGGCATCATGGCAGTGTTCGCGAAGCAGCACCGCCGGGAACGCAATTCAACGGGTGTATGAAGAAGAAAGGTCTTCGGGCGAAGATACCTCAACAGGCCCTAGCTGGACAGGTCCCCAGGCCTGTGAAGGAGTATATTGCGTCTACACCAACTCAGCATTCGCAGCCGGCCGCGGAATCGCCATTATAAGCGAGGGGCATACAGCTAATGCCCTCGCCAATCTGCCCATTTTCATCGACCTGTCCAGTCCCGCTGCAGAATCTTTGGTGAAAGCGGCAAAAATCAACATTCAAAGTCAAGGTGTTGAGACACGAGACGTCCCTGGCAAAGGCCGCGGGCTCGTCCCCACGCGGCCAATTCACCGTGGCGAGCAGATTTTAGCGTACACACCCGTGCTGGTCATCCACCGATCCTTTGTGGACGACCTGTCCAGAAAGGAACAACTGCGTCTATTGCGCGACGCAGTCCAACGTCTACCCACGGCGACGCGCACGGCCTTTTGGAAGCAGCTGGGCCAGACGCACGAAGACGGCGATGACAACATTCTGGACATTGTGATGAATAACTCGTTCAACCTTCCGCTCCAACTTCCCGGAGGGGCGAGCAGTGCGAGCTTCATCGGGAACTTCCCAGAGGTGTCCATGTACAATCACGACTGTCGACCGAACGTAGCGTTCCACCTCGAGAGCGGTCTCATCCATCGCACCCATGCCGTGCGAAAGTCCGTGCCCGTCCAGCCAGGGGAGGAGCTTTCTATCTCGTACGTGGACTCTTTACGAGCCAGGAATGTGAGGAGGGCAAGGACCAAGCAGAACTGGGGTTTCGAGTGTACCTGCGCGCAGTGTATGCTGCCCTCGGCGCTGGTAAACGCGAGTGATCACCGGCTGTGGAGGATCTACGAGGTTGAAAACGCGCTGAAGTTAGACATGACAGTCGAGGCTGTCCAGCACAAAAAGAGTGGCGATGACACAGTGGGTGATCTGGATGCAGTAGAACTATTGATCTCCCTGTATGAACAGGAATGCTTGCTTGAGTCTCACGGGTCTTCGGCGTATAAGACCGCGGCGCAGTATTATAATGCGCACCTCAGGAGGGAGCTAGCGGTCAAATATGCACTTCTGGCACTGGAGGCAAATATTGTGGAAGACGGGGTACGGTCTGGGAGTGTAGCAGAGCTGGTGTCTTTGCTGGAAAGCCCTGAGAGCCATTGGAGCTGGGGGAGAAGAGTATAAAGTGGCACGTCTCGCGGGCTTCCCTGTCGGCGACGCGCTTCCATATGGACTGGACGATGGAGTGCACCTATGGCAAACCGCAGCCCGCATATGCCTCGCTTCTACTTGGATGAGTGCCTTTAATGCAACCAGGACAACTTGACATGGCTAGGCCCTCCAGATTACATTTTCCTGTTCGCTCCTGGATGAAGCATGCCGTTTCGCCTGCGAGCAGAGGTGACATCTCCAGCCAACACCGCCCGCATTAGCAATCGTAAGTGAATAAGGGTTTTGATTGTTACTCTGCTACTATGATCATAAAAGAGCTCCACAAACATGCCAATGAAGTTCTCCATACTAGCAGAAAAACTGGATGTAGTTTAGAATGTTAGATTGGCGCCCCAAGAGAGAGAAGAGGGTGGGTCAGTTTGGTAATAGCGAAGTTGGGAACAGGCTCACCGCTGCGTAATAGGATGCAAGCTGGCAACCCAACAGGTATTCTTCAGTCGGACGCAGGATTCGTATCTGGAAAGGCCCCCTGTAATCATTATCAGTCTAGATATCCGAGATCATGTACAGAGCCATCGACCTAGACATACCAGCAGTGCTTTCTGTGTCTGTTTGATAGACTTCTTCGTTTTGTGACACATCCCAGCCACTGTCGCAAGCAACTCGTTGAGATCCCTGGTCTCTTGGCCCGTATACTGCGGGGACAGTGGGTGGCTGGCGGAGAGATGCTACTTGTATGATTCTAGAGGACCCATATGCTTCTCCTGTATGACTTGTTCGCGCGGAACGGATCGTGGCGATGTGCAGTACGCACAAAAAGAGTCTCCATGAGGTGCACCGTCTTTCCCAGGTCCTCTCCCTCTGTCGAGATCAGGTCGAAGGTGGCCTGCTGAAGTCTGTCCAAGAAGCCTCCGCCTTGCTGGAGGTGTCGCAAAAGACTGTATCCTTTCTCAAAGCGATCGAGTTCATCCCCCATATTGCCTTCCCTCTTCAGCCGGAGCCATTCTTTCACATGGATATTGTCGGGATCGACGGGTGTGCATTTGGCCTTTTTGTTACCGCCAGCGCACTCAGTACAAGCTTTGGTTTTCTTGCCTCGTGTCTTGTTAGCTTTCGTTGCTGCCCCGTGCCTGCTCTGTATTGCTTACCTGGCTGGTTCTTGCAGACGATCTCGTACTGCGAGTCTTCAAGATGTTGTAGTTCCAGCTTAAGGCATGCCTCGCAGGGAACCTCGCGACGACTGGTCGTCGGACTGCTTTGGGAAGACTGCGCCTGGGGTGACGCCATTGTTCTGGAGCTGCCTGGCTGGGGTCGCTGTCGAGAATTCTGCTGAGGAAATAGGAAAGGGCGCGAGAGGGCGTTTGATGAAGAGCTGATGTTCGCCTGTAGTAGTCCTCTTAAGCTGGTTGTACTGGGAAGGAAGAAGCGATTGCCTTGGAAAGGCAAGAAGCTGGTGTGGGTAGATGGTACGGAAAAGAGGAAGCAGCAGTCTGCGGTGGGTGGGGGAGGAGGATGAGCGGTCCTGTCAGTCGATGAGATGGATAGCAGAAAGAAGCATCCCCATATGGCTGTAAGGCGAAGCGGCAGGCTTGCGCGTGTAGAGGGACCCAGCACGATCTTGAGGTTGATTTGTCTGAGACCTTTCTCTTAAATCTCAGGTGGTCTCTATGGTTGGCAGCTGGGAGGGTTGCGGTTGTGACAGCCTGTTTTCCTCGCGCTCTGACTGGTCAGACGCGGTACTGTGGAAGGGTGGAGAACAAGGCGGGGTCCCCTATACACGAGGCTGCTATTGTAGTGTCTTGCCGCTGGCTCTTTTTGATGTTTTCTTAATGACGACCACTCTGCAGTGCTTGCGCCCAAAGATAAGCATGCAAACGAATCTTGGGCCAGGATATCGAGCTTGCGCAGACTCATCTATAGAACCCTCCGTGAGGATAGAGGAAGATCAGTTGCATCTATTATGTCCTCCTGATTTCGCCTTTGAATATTATCGTGCCATACGATCATCAGTCCATATCGAGGCCACGCGTGCCTTCTCAATCCTGCCTGTGATGCACGGCTTCATTTCCCATGCTCTGTAGGCGTACCCTCTTACTTTGCCTTGTTGCTTGCTGATCTCCAGTGCTCCGGCAAAACTCACATATCTTGTTCAAGCAGCCATTCTTTTCCAGGCGGTACAGGGATCTCCCCTTGGCTCATCCTCCGCACCAGACTGTACAGGTCTCTCATGCGTACCTCTGCTTCCGCTATGTTCACACCCCGTCTCACTACCTGCTCTCGGCGATCTCTCTCCGCCTTCTGGCGCGTTGTCGGATCCGCCAGCATGATGCGCTCGCGGAGCGCCTTGTGTTGTCTTCGAAATATCGCATCCGGCATCGTGTTCTTCTCCTTCCATAGACCTCTTATCTCCTCAGCCAGATTTTCCGGGACTAGATTGCAGGAGATGGAGACTTCATGGCATCGGTTGCACACGTAACGAGCTTGCCAAAAATTAGACTTGAATATATGAGAGAAGCCGCCCGCGGGAGGGGGGGGAGGGAGGAGGTTCTTACTTCTACCGTCGGCAAAGAAGCCCAGGACGCATTCTTGCGTACGGGCCCTGTAGCTGCGAATGAAGCAAGCAATACACGGAACGGCCCTTTTTTTCCCCGTGCTGGACGTAGTGTCGGAACCCATGGTAGCCGGCGCTGTCTTGTTCTTTTTAGGGCCGGGGGAATTCGTGTTAACGAGCGCAGTAGATGCTGTTCTCTTTCTACTAGCTGGTGCATCTTGTGCCTGACCGTCGAGACCGAAGACGGCGGTTGTCGGGTAAGAAGCTGTCTCGTTCTCCTCCCTAGTCTCTGACAGGGCCATAGCGCTGTCATCAGCGGTCCTTCTGGGCGTTTCTACCAGATCTGCTGGGGCCCCTGTTGCAGCACTGGGCGAAGTCGTCTCACCCATAGTGCCTTGACAAGCGGGACGGGGTAGGTAGATGCGGCTGGGGTCTTGAGTAGGCGCTGCTCGGCGGGTTGTTGGCATCTTCGAGGCTTGCGCCTGGCCTGATGTGAGCGGAAGAGGGGCGCGTCGTGGTGCGGTGGTTTGGAAAAGCTACACGACCGACCTATTAGTAGGATTGTGAGTTGTACCCGGGGAAAGGAGACTGTACAGGGAGTGTAGCTCGGGTCGATAACTGTGAGGATGGAGTCGGCAGCACGGCAGCTTGGTTTGGCTTAGCGAGTACAGGTGAAGAGTGATGGGTAGGTAGAGGAGCCTGTCTGCCTGGAGCAGAAAGTCAAGAAAAGAAAAGGAGGGAGAGGGTTCGTAATGCCCGACCGGACAGGTTTCTCTCGGGTTGGGGAAGGGAAGGGGGGCGGGGAGGAGCAAGGAGGTTGGTGGCTCGCAGAACACCTTGGAGAGTGGTGGGAAGAAAGCAGGATGGCCTTGCGGTCTGTTTTCGAAAGCAGCATAGGAGGAAATCCCGGTTAAGCAGACGGCATTTGTTGCGCTGAGCAAGCCAGCTTTTGTCCAGCTTTTGTCTTCCACCATCGCTGTTGCCAGACAACGCATCCTGCCCCAGACCACGCGCATCCCCGCCGCAGCTTGCTTCCTTTGTTTCCCGCCCTTTCCTCCAACCTCTCACTTTATTCTGATCTTTCTCTCAGAGCACCTCGCCACATCGTTGCCCCTCTTCCGCCGTCCCAACTTTTTCTCTCATCTTGCGTCTTCTGAGGGTGCCGCGTCATCTGCCCACCCTCGTCTCTGCCTCCTGCTTCCGGCCAAGCTGGCCCCGCATCTCCCTTCAGCCTTCTCAACCCTCCTCCATCTTTCCCAACCTTCCACCTCCTTCTGCCCCAGCACCTCATCTCCTCAGCCATACGGTTTTCCAGCGCGCCGGCAAACCGCTTCGTCTTGCCACCCAATACAGCCACGTGTCACACCTCTGGTTGGGGATACGACAGGCGCGCCTTCTTTCCTCAAGCCTCTCTCGAGCATCGCCTTTCCCACCCTACAACCACCTGTGTCGTACACGCCGTTTTGCAACAGCTTCCGATCGCTCCCTACGGTTACCATCTTTCCTGCTCCCAACAATCGACTTCTTTCTTCTCGTACCCCTCACCACGCTTCGCCCGTCGCGTGCGCATTGCTGCATCTGGAACGCGTCTCGATCTACCTATCCTGTCTCTCAGCTAGCCAGATCGCCTTCTCTGTCATCCTCCCCACCGGAGTCCCGAGCTCAGTTTCGCCCTATCGCAGGTAATTCTGGTCTTTTCTTTTGCGTACTTAAGCAAAGCCTGACATCTTTCTATATTCCTCCCTCCGGAGCCACCTGGTGGCTACAGGCCATCCTGCATACCCTCTCCTCTCCCTGTTTCTCTCTCCTGACCAATCTCTTTCATGTGATAGCAAGCGGCCCGTTCCTGCCCCCACTCTTGTGTCTTTTTAAGATAGATCCGGGCAGTACCGCAGACCAGGGCGCCGGCTTGCCTCAAAAACACCAGCTTGTCCATCGCACCTCACCCCAGAGCAAGAGGATGCGGCTTGACTGTGATGCAGAACTCACCAGTCTGACCAAGATCGTGGTTGCATTTGTTCGAGACGCAACCACTCATTTCTGCCCTCTTATCATCTTTGTCACGCCCGCTGTCGCTGTGCTGACTGAGCCGCCGATCCAGCACTACAGCTACGACCTTTTCCGCACATGGCTTCAGTCTGTCTGTGGCATCGGCCTACAGAGCCCCATCGTTATGTTCCTCCCCACCATCGACGGCGAGGAGCTTGAGCATACGATCGGCGACAGATCTACCTTCCTCATGGCGCTTTTTTGGATTCAGAACGGCACGCGCAAGGCCCTCTACCATCCGCACGTTGGCTCCTATCTCCAAGTCCAGGAGCCTGCTGTCATCCTCGAGGCCAACCGTGTCGAGAGCGTCGTCCCTACTATCGAAGAAGCAGCAGCAGCGGAAGAAGACGTACCTGAGGCGAGCGATGTGTCAGTGGCGGGTTCTCCTGGTGTGCCTGAGGCAGTTGACGGCCCAGCAGACGACGCTGGCTTGGACCCAAATGTGCAGGATCCTATGGCAGAAGAGAGCCCAGGCAGTGAGCACGGCGGTCGAGAGGTGGCAGGTGCGCATAAGCAACACAAGCAGCCTGTCGTGATTCTGTCAGACACCAATTCTTCCTCCGAGTCTGATACGTTGCTGTCACAAGCAGTGCCAGTGCCCGCTTTCCCTTCCGATGCAGAGGCCAGGCTCTTGACTGGGTTTAAGGACGAGGAGTGGGCCAAGACCCGCCGCATGTTCCAAATCGACAAGTTCCCCGAAGATGACAGGGCTCAGTACCGGCTTTGTGGCATCCGGCGGTCTGCCCATATGTATCTGCTCATCGCTGTCCGCAATCTTCTTACAAATCCCATCACCAAAGGTGTCAACGGCGGCGTGGTCGGATGGGATATTGGCTTTGACAAGAAAATGCTGATACTCCTGTATCTGAGAATCAGGGCAGAGATTGCGACGAGATGGGATGAGGTCCAGCGCGAATGGGAAGAGGACGAGGGAGATGACACGACGCACCGCAGGCACCTGTCCCGGACAGACCAGGCACCACGGTCTCGCTGCCCCTCGCAGGCCGACAGCGAGGTTGAGGGCTCTGTCCAGTGTCCCTGCATCAAGGGTTCCGAGTCACGCATGATCTGCGAGGCCTATCTGACCAATACGCCCGCTATCATCATCATGCCCCCAGCCCTAATCACAAACTGGCTTACAGAGATGAGGGAGGTGTATACAGACCAGCAGGCGCAGGCTGCAGATAACGAAAGCTTCATGACATTCCTGACCTGCTCTAGCGACATAAGAGAGTCGACATCGCTGCCCAGGCCCAAAGATACCAGCGGTTGGGCCCTCATCTCGGAAGAGAAGGGAGGCGACCTGATCCAACCTATACACCATGGTGCCCGGCCGCACAGGGTGGCCGCAGGTGGCGGAGGTGTCGCACGGGATGTGTTCATGATGAGCAACAAGTCTGTCAGGACTATCGTGCGGAAGTTCACCGAGGCCGATACAACCTTCTTCAAGCCCAAGAAGGTCAAGACCACCATATCCACTGTCGGTGTTGTCGTCATGGACGAATACCAACTGTATAAGGGATCCAAAGATGCCACGATCGCCTTCGAGCAGCTGTCTATTCTTGCGGCGTGTGCAGACCATCCAATTTCTCTTGTCACGCTTTGTGGGACAGCGCTGGAAGAAGGACCTTCCGCATTGATGCATCCTATCGATCATTTTGAGATGCAGTGGAGAAAGTGGAAGGATGGGCGGCTGGCATGTGCTAACGGCTCCCAGTACGGCGTGACGCTCGAGAACTTCATGGCGGTGCAGCAGGCGCTCGGCACGCAGGTGCAGGATCTGAGCTACGGGAGGACGACAGAGAGAGCTGCCGAGGCAGTGCTGCAGCAACATGTCCCCTTCCTTCAGCAGTTTATGCTTTGTCTGCGCAGGGGGCAGATCTACCGTGGCAAGCCGCTCACCCGGCTTCCACGCCTGGTTCGCCGACTACTGCGGCTGAAGCCCGTTATGGATAACAGGACAACTGCTCGGTTCAAAGAAGCTCTGGCTGATGTCGAAGCGTATGTCGGGCTGAAGCTCCTACAGAGAATTGAGAAGTGGGAGAACGAAGGGTCGGTTGGACTGGCGCCGACAAGGCAGACTATCATGGAAATGCTGCGCAGTGGCTACAACGCTCAGCCAGGCGACAATGATTTTCTGATCCTGCAGAGGTCTTCCATATATCCATACCTGCTCATCGTGCAGGACAACCGGATATCCAAAGAGGCTGTGCTGGCCGTGCTGGCCGTGAACTGCCAGCAACTCCCGAGCGAAGCGCAGAAAGACATTCTCAAGGGGAAGCCTGTTGCCGACATTCTCGCCAAACGCATTCGCACATGGGACTTGATCAATCAAGCGCGCGAGCTCGAGTCATCGTCCGCTAAGCTTGACCCCATCAAGCAGCTAATCTATGAGATGATCGAGGACCGGAATCCCAAGACAGCGCCAGCAGACGGCTCTGGCAAGCGACATGCGATCACCTTTTTCAGCCAGCCGATCAGTGCTTCCCTTACCTACGTATTTCTGCTTCGTGATACGGCGCTGCGGGATAGGATCGAGCTTCTCTTCCTGAGCTCAAGGGAGGCGTCGGAGAAGGTTCGCCTGATAGAGGCGATGAACGAGAAGTGCACGCCGAGCAGCAAGAACAAGGTTCTGATTGCCATGTCGTCTATGGTCAGCGAGGGTTTTAACCTCCAGCGGGTCAACAACCTGTGGTTTCCTGAGCTTCCTGCTACCTTGCCCAAGGCCTAGCAGGCAGAGGGCAGAGGGCCCAGGTCACGATTGTCAAGATGATCGAGGAGGGAAACGAGATCGAAGAGCTCGGATACCAGACGATGCAGGCGAAGGAGACCGTGGCCAATATTCTCTACGGTGTCCACACTGCATGACCTTCCTGCTCGATAATCTACAGCCCACCACCTTCCCTATGACATAGGCCGGGCTGTAGATGCGGCAGAGAGGGCTAACAAATAGAAAATGAAATGATTATGCGCGAGGACTTCCATTGGATGTGATTCTCTGTCTATCTCGACATCGTGATATACAATTTCGTATCAGCATGCGAAGCAGTCTTCGCAGTCTCTCGCGTTGTGCTTAGCTGTTATTATGTGTCACGTAGAGTGAGGGTGTAGGATGCGGAGAGGAAAGGGGGGTCGAATGCTCAGTGATCTCCTGTACAATATAACACAGTAGGCGGTAGGGCGATGCTGCTGCCCCGGGCCGGGCGAGAAGCTTGGCCTTGGGAGCGTCAGGGTGTCAGGGACTATTTTAGATCCAGCTGCTTATGTGCTCCGTAATTGAATATGCATGCCGAGCACGGCACGTGGTAGTGAATGCAAACTGCTCTTCACCTGATCTATTTTCTTTACAGGAGAGTGAGGAGAAAGGCAAAAGACAAGAGCAGTCCTATATATATATAGCACTGTAGATATGGGCTCTAGCAGGTCAGGTTCCTGCGCTAGTAATACAGCTCAGTTATCTACAAAAGATTTAATCCAATGTAGAGAGGTAATGTGACGGCCGTGGAGAGCTGGAAGCCGCGCAAATGCCGTCCGTAGAGGGTGGCGAGGATCCCAGCGGGGTGCACAATCAGCTCTGCAATGTCCCGCAGCACCCTGAGCTCGTTATTGTCCTCGATCTTCCGGCAAACCGCCCTGAAGATGTCGTCGCGGGAGAGCGAGTCCTGGGGAGCGGCCTTCTCCGCCTCCAGCAGGGTCCTGCAGAGCTCCCTTGCCGCCTTGGTGAGGCCCAGGGGCGACTTGTCCATGTAGACACCCTTAGTAGCTAGGATGTTCCTATACCGCAGGTTGTAGGGGGCGCTCTTTTCCTCTGTCGGTCTTTGGTCGCTGGGGGTCATAGATGAGGCTGAGCTAGACCGCTTCTGGCCGAGCGAGCGGCTCGACCTCTTCCTCGCGACTGGGTAATCCATATCCGGGCCGTCGTGCATTCCCGCCTGGCGCATTCCGGAGGATGCCAGTCTTCACGGGCGGGCCAAGAAAGTAGGGAGCGAAGGTGCGTAGCTGCACAGAGGCGTTCAGGTAGGACCTAGTAAAAACAAAACAGATGTGAGATACTGGCCGGCAGAGGGCCAGGGGCGGGGCCACAACCCGCTGTCCTGCTGTAAATACTATATCGTGAGGCAATATCCTGCGGGACAACGCTCATCGCAGCCTGGTGCTCTTTATTATCACCAGCCCAAGGCACCAGTTATCATATTTCTGCAGGACAACGCTTCTCATGGCGACAGTGCAGGGGCCCCAAGATAAAACCAGCACCGATCCGCCCGCCACCGTTGATCACCATAGTCCCTGGCGCTACCCACCCGAGTTCTGGGACCGGCTCTCGAAGATCTGGCTGACACCCTCTGCCCTGTACAAGTGCGAACGGCGGAGTCGTCTGGAGGCTGCCTCCTCCCCTGCTCCTCCGTCGCCGACGCTGTTCACCCGAGACCTCGCCCGGTTCGCACGCCACGGCGGACTAGATCTGCGTGACCTCCGAGGGTGTTACACTGCCGCCCCCGGCGCCGTGAACCCCTCCGCCCGGCGCCAAGCAGTTATCGTTTTCGACCCGACGACAACGCCTTCGAACACCTTCACCCCGAGGCTGGCAGACGAGCCTGTCGACCCGACAACGATGGCGCTCGCGACAGGGCCAGAGCAGGTCGCCAAGAAGATAGTAACATACCATCACGAGTTCGAACAGCACCTGCATGATGTAGATATTCTATGACTACATGTGGAGTACGTCCATGAGGGAGCCGCTGACAGCCATATGTCTGTACTCCCAGATGACATCAGGAGCGCATCAGGGCAGTGCTTCAGAATCTCTATTGCGCCTAGAGCTAACCAATAGTTATGTTCAGCCCTTTAGACTAGATCGGCCAAAGAGCACAGGGTCTGCCGTGGCCGGGGTGAGAGGGAAGCAGGTGTGCCTATCTCTCGCTGGAGACTGGAGACGTCCTCAAATTGAGTGGACAGCAGATTCCACTCTGAAATCATCCTTCTACTGTAGTGCTTATCAGATTTAGGTATTTAGGTACGCAGCACTGCATGCACTGCCCTGCCACAACTGGCATCGGCCTGGCATGCAGCACAACGTGGCTTGTTAGGCTTTCCAGAGCAGTGCCACTCCTAGTGCTTACTGTTCACTCTTGTATTTCAGAACCTCAAATCTTGGGGTGTTGAGAATCTTCTGCTTGCGCTGCAACAACAGCTAATTACCTCTTCTGTGTTCTGCGCAAGCTGTGAAGTCGAGGTAATATGCACAAGCATCAACATAATGGATCCAGCGACAGCTTTTGGTCTAGCTGCATCAATTGTTCAATTCGTCACCTTCGCAGCCTCCCTGTTGAAGCAGACAATCAATATCCACGGCTCGGTCAATGGACAGTCAGGATGGGCATCAGCACTCGATGAGAACTACAAAACGTTGTTCGACTTCAGCACGAGACTTGGACGCCATTTGCATGATGGCGGTCAGGTAATCCACCATACCCAACTCGAGATACAACATGATTTGGCCTCTCTAGCAGACCTATCGATCAAATGCAAAGCACATTGCCAGGTGCTGTTGGACATTTTGCAGACATTGAAGGTTGAACCTGGCCGGTGGAGAGGAGTTCGAAGCTTCAAGGCCGCCATCAAGACTTTGCGCAAAGCGGACCAAGTCACCGACATTGAGCACCAGCTGGAATCCATCCAGATTCAGATGACTCTTCATCTTTGTCACATCTCCAAGTAAGTTCCCGGAGACGAGAAAGCACCTGGGACAGATGGTGATTAACAACAAGACCTTGCACAGCCATTACCATGGACAGCATAAAGCCACTCTTGATCATATCAGCAAGCAGACTGAAAGACTCGAAACTAGCCACACTGCAAAATTAGACCAAATCAAAAGCACGTTAGACAACATTCAAACAGTACTCAGTGAACATGGCCATGGCAGTTTTCTGGCAAGTCCGGACGTCGAGAAGCTTCACAGACTGTTCTCAGGCCTGTCCATCACGCAAAGAGATACGTCTAGGGACTTGGCCGTTTTACAAAGCTTAACGTTCTATCAAGACGTGGACAGATATCGTTCGATCTCCAAGGCTCACCAAGACACGTTTAGATGGATCTTGAATCCTGTGCATGCTGAAAGCAAGGGGCAGCAGCTTCTAACCTGGTTTGGTGAAGGCCAAGGCTTGTTTTGGATCACTGGCAGTAAGCACTCCTCACAACTTCCCTCGATAGCACGTCCACTGCACTCCATTCCTGTCGTGTCTGGGTGTAGGCCTCATTTTGCTCTTTTTGAATTTATACTATAATGACGAGAAAGCTGTGGCTCTAAACTAATCGATACTCCACACAATGACTTGCTAACATATACTTCACTAAGAACCGGGATCTGGCAAATCAACTTTCATGAAGTTCATCGTCGATCATTGGCAGACACTCCAACAGTTAACGAGATGGGCTGGCTCTTCCCAACAAATCGTTATCACCAGTCACTACTTCTGGTACGCAGGAAGTCACATGCAGAAGTCTCATGAGGGATTGCTCAGAGTACTGCTGTATGGTATATTCAAACGATGTCCTGATCTGATTCAGAAGATGTGCCCGCGGAGATGGAAAGAGTCCGAGACGGCCAAAGCCTGGTCTCTGGAAGAGCTTCAAAGTGTTATTCATTCTCTTTCCAGCCATCCGCCAGTTGATCTGAAGTTCTGTTTCTTCATCGATGGCCTGGACGAGTACGCGGGTGACCACGAGGAGATGGCCAGAAATCTTAATAACCTCGCTGCATCATCACGGAGTCTCAAACTTTGCGTCTCAAGTCGACCATGGAATGAATTTGAAATGGCATTCGGGGGCAGCACTCAGAAGCTTGCTTTACACGAGCTGACCGAGAACGACATCAGAGCATACACCAAGAGCCGACTCTCCGAACATCAGATGTGGAACACCGTCTCGGCACGAAGCCCACAGATGAAGCAACTAATAGAATTGATCGTTCAAAGGGCGGAGGGTGTTTTCCTCTGGGTGTTTCTCGTCACCAAACTGGTTCGCGATGGACTCAGCAACCAAGACAGTGATACAGACCTGTATCGACGGGTTGAGAGCTTTCCTCCGGACCTCGAAAGGTTCTTCAGAAAGATATTGGAGGGCGTCGATCCATTTTACAACGAAAAAATGTCGGCTACGTTGAAGACAACGCTACAGTCACCGGAACCTCTGAATCTCACTATGTATGCCTTTCTCGAACATGAATGCGAAGATCCGAACTATGCACTCAACCCTTCCCCTTCATTTATAGAAGACGCCAATGAGCGCCATGAGGTCATGAAATATCGTCTCAATGGGTGGTGCAAGGGTCTACTGGAAGTTCATGGGGAGAACGTGCATGTGTTGCACCGGACCGTCGCGGACTTTTTCAAAACGGCAAGGATGACAGTTTTTATCGACGAGAGGCTTCCCTCCGGCTTTTCTGTTAGACTATCTTTGGTTAAGGCCTATATGGCCTGGGCCAAGACCAGCGTCTTTCATAAAGCATCCACGCCGGCGACCTGGGAGGATCCAGACAGACATCCTCCATCATTAGCAGCCCTCCGGGGGCCCCACCGCCCGCCCCTCCCTTTGATGATCCGGATGGTTCTCAGCGCAGCCTCCGAGCTCGCGAACACAGACTCCTTTGATCCAGTGGCGCACGATGCCTTGTGCAAACACTTGGACAGTTTTGATGAGACTATACAAGATGGACACAAAAAGGGAAGGATCATTTTCGAAGGCAGTGGTCAAGACGCAACCATACGAGGATCATACCGCCGCCAGGTTCTCCAACACCTGATGCCTATCTATCTTAACAAAAAGCTTCCGCACGAGCCAGATTACTTTCAAGATCTGAAAAGGCCCGCAATCGCTGTCTTGCTGGAAAATCTCTTCAAATTAATGGACATGGAAGCGGAATTCAAAAAAAGTCCGGTCCTTGTCGCAAGGTATTCCGCAACCATCCGATGTCTGCTGGAGAACGGCCACGATCCAAATGAGTTGTACCAAGAGCGTTGGTCCCCAGATTGCACGCCGTTTCTAAAATTGATGCGACCTCTAATTGCTCTGAGGAAACCCTGGCCTCCAAATGATCTTATTAACTTCAACCTGTCCCAGCACAGGCTGAATATCATGAGTATGGGCCTACACTCCCTATTTCTGCAGTTTGGCGCGAAACCTACGTTTCTAGTACCCGGAGCCACTGGCAGGTTCTCAACCGTGTGGGGCGAGTTCCTGGTCCTGGCCTTTGTGATCCCAGCGATTTCTTACCACCAGGAGGCATATCTCAAGGAGCTCACAGCTTTCTTGGACTGCCCTTACCCACTTCTACGGCTGGGATCACTTGTCCGCATGGGTGAGCGCGGGAAGATGGTGGACATAAGAGAAGAGGTGCCTAGAGCCTTCTTCCAGAGATTGCGAGAGCTCTATTCAGATGATCCGGTTACTCTTTCACGAAGTCATTTCTTGGGCAACGTGTGTCAAGAGCTTTGCCAGCGGATACACGATGAGGGTGTCGAAATGGCTTCATCCATCCAGGTCATCGACGAGGTCTTTCCCCCAATCGTGCGCAACAAGATCCACCAGCAGCTTGAACGCCATATTGCTCTTTCCAGAGCCAAGGGACGCAAGAGAGAACTCAGCGCGTGGAACAAGTAGATAAAGGGGAGACGTCCAAGAAACGAAGAGTCGAAATGATCAATTATAGCATTTCACACCGGGGAATGCCGGAGAACAACACGATTGGAGTCAGGGGAGATCTGACACTGGAACAGCACAGCATCTTTAGTTCTTTGCTTCTTCTTCCTTTATTGTTCTTCTTTTCCTACTCGGGGCCAATGACGATCTGAAAATTCAAATATAGGTACATAAGTAGTGAAATCAACTCCAACGCAATAAATTTATACGAGTAATAGGATGTATATATTTCGTCCCATTAAGGACTATTGTATAAATAGTTGTCCCACCAGCATTTCCTGATCTAGGCACTCGTTAATAGCGAATATAAACAGCTTCTTATTCTGTCAAATTCTGTCAAGGGAGGGGGACTTCTTTGAGCCGCTCATCATCAGCCGTAATACATGGTTGAAGTACGTACTGTAACCTACTACCTACTACCCTAACCCTGAGACTGTGCCTCATCTGAGAAGTCCACACCCAACCTCCAGGCAACAACCACCTCTGCAAGTTGTTCTAACTGTTCTTTCTCATCAAGCACCTGGCATTACAGTATACCATAACTCTGATACGCCAACCTCTTCATGGCTACCTCGAGTCTTCCTTGATTGCAATGATCATTGTTTTCCAAGGTCTCATCTTCAACTTCCACCCTCGTCGTTCCGCGGCCCACTTCCGGGTCTGCCGCCCCACCTGCTGCCCTCCCTCCACCTCGGTTGTCTTTGAGAGAGTCTGATACTTATGGAGGTGAATCATGGCGATGACCGATCAAGTATACGAGCCATACATTCCGATTGGATGTCTACGCTATCCTCTGGAACATCGTGATGAGATATTGCGCCCGTTTCAGGAACTGTCCAGCAGCAAGTGGGCTCGCCTGGAACCTCTTGTCTGCAGTGACAATGCGACATATGGCATGACCCGAGTTTATCTTCTGGCTGACGACGCTGAGAATGGCCGGATCAGTCGCTCCAATCAAGCCTTGAGGCGCAAGAAACTAGACCTGCTCGCCAGGCTCGACTTCTCTTCAGCCACATGGAAGGGGCTCTCCTCGCACGATGAGACGAGCTTCTACCCACTGCTCGCCCCTCGTGCGCAGGCCGCAGCCGCCAGCGTGGAAGGCGACATGTCCCTTCTCAAGATGTTCAATACAATCCCCTCACCACGCCCAAACATCCAGTCGATCCAGGACGACCTTGCCCGGGAATTCATGTCCGATCTCCTAGCTAGCACTGTGGATGGCCTCCTCACTGACATGTATCCCTATCAGTGTCGTTCGGCAGCATTGATGCATCAGCGAGAGGTTGAGCCTGGTCAGACTCTTGACCCTCGACTTGTTGAGGTTCTCGATCAGGATGGTACATCGTTCTACTACAACGCCATCACCGGCGATGTTCTCAGGGAGCCCAGATACTATGACGCGGTCCGTGGTGGTATCCTGGCTGAGGAGATGGGCGCTGGAAAGACACTGATCTGTCTGGCCGTCATTGTTGCGACGAGAAACCAGCCAGCGCCTGTGCCTGACCTCTACCAGGGAAGCAATATCACTGTCCGCCCCCGAGTGGGCTCCCTGCTCGATATGGCGGCTGCGGTAGCCACCAAGCACGCCTGTCCGTGGAAGAGCTACATTGATCGGCGACACGCGAACTGCACCATGGCGATTATGCGGAACCCCGGTTGGTACTATCTACCACGGCCAGAGTCGAGAAGGGTGTCTCGAGAGCCCAAGAAGGACTCCGAGCCTCTCAAGGTGTACCTGAGCCATGCCACTCTCATCATTGTCCCAGCGAACCTCGTCGAGCAGTGGGTACAGGAGATTCTGAAGCACACACAAGGTCTCGATGTTCACATCATGAAAACGAAGTCCATGCCACATATCCCCAGCGTTGAAGCTCTCATTCGATGCGACATCCTTCTCTTCTCTGTGCAGTGTTTCGAGAAGGTGTGGCAGGAGTGCCGGCATCCAGAGCTCGACGGATCGTGGACCTTCAACTGCCCGCTTGGCCTCGTCCGTTTCAAGCGCTGTATCGTTGATGAGGGCCACTCGCTCGGGAACGTCAAGCTCAGCGGCTCAAAGACTGGTCTGCTCCAAGCTCTTGACTCGCTTCACATCAGCTCTCGCTGGATTGTGACAGGTACCCCGTCAAAGGGCCTGTTTGGGATGGAAGAGGGGACTGGCAGCAACACGAGGCTCTCTGCGTCGTCGGCCAAACAAGAGCGAAGAGACGTTGAACGAATAGGATCGATCGCTACGTTCTACCTGAAAGCTCGGCCCTGGTCCAACGCGCCTCACGAACACGGGGACACGCCTGCTAGGTGGGATGCCTATATGCTGCCTTCCAAGTCCACGTCCACGAGCAGTGTGTCGAGGATCTGCCTTCGATCCACCTTCAACTCTTTGATCATCCGTCATCAGCTTTCCGAGGTCGTTCATATGCTGCCGGACGTCGACGCCAGAATCGTAAAGCTGGAAGGTTCTTATCAGGACAAGCTGTCCGTCAACCTGTTTTCCATGATGATCATCTTCAATGCCGTCCAATCCCAGCGAACCGATCAGGATTACTTTTTTCACCTACGGAACCGCAAGAGCCTGCTCCAGTTGGTACACAACCTGCGCCAAGCTAGCTTTTTTGGAGGCTCGTTTTTCTCCGTGGAAGAAATTCAAAAGGCTCTGCAGACGGCCCAAGAATTCCTCGACAAGGAAGATGTAACGGTGAGCGAGGCCGATAGTGAGTTGCTGCGAGCCGCGATCGACTTTGGCACGATCGCAGCCGAGAACAAGATCAAACATGTTGCCAACCTTTTCCATGAGATGCCAATCTATGTCCGTGGCTTCCCTGGATCCAACGGGTCGGCATGGTCCATGGATGGAGAGGACAATGCGGACCTGGTCTGCACCAATTGGAAGCTTATGATCACAGCGCAAAAGCTCCTGCGCCCCTTTTTCGACTCCTCGGAAGAACTCAACACATATCTGAACAGCGGCTTATTTGTGTCGAGGGGAAATGTCGAACGCGAGCAAGAGATGCGGCAGGCACAGCCAGCAGGCAAGATGAAGGTGGCCACCACCCTCGCCGGTAATACGAAGCTGGGCGAGGATCATATCGGTCCTCGAAAGCGCCCCTCAGTGTCTGTCAAGAACAAGATCGCAGACGACCGCATCCCGACACCCCCACAAACACCGGAAGCAGTGGAGATCGCCGCGCCACTGGCACAAACGCGACTGGTCTCGACCACCTCCGCCAAGCTCTCTTACCTGGTCGACGCAATCATCGCGCACCAAAAGGAGGAACAGATCATCGTCTTCTACGAAAATGACAACGTGGCATGGTACCTGGCCGGCGTCCTCGAAATGCTGCAGGTCCGTCATCTTATCTACGCCAAAGGCATCACGGCGGAGAGACGCGCGCAGTATGTCTCCACTTTCAATCACAGCACCAAGTTTCGTGTGCTTCTCATGGACATTTCCCAGGCCGCATTCGGCCTTGATATGCGCTCCGCCAGCCGTGTGTATTTCATCAGCCCCGTGCTGAATCCCCAGGTTGAGGCGCAGGCTATCGGGCGTGCTCGTCGCATCAGCCAGCAGAAGCGTGTCACGGTCGAGACGCTTGTGTTGCGGGACAGTCTGGAGGAGGTGATTGTCGAGCGCAAGGGGAGCATGACGCAGGCTGAGCACAGGAATTGCAAGACAATACTGGACGATCGGCCGATCTATGAGTGGATTCTGAATGCCAAAATCAATCCTCTGCCGGGTGTTCATGTGGAAGATGGCCCGGCGCAGATGGCGCCGCTGAAGACTCCGCAGTACATTTTTGGTCGAGAATTTGGACGAGAACAATCGAACCCGGACGAAGATATCCTGCTGGAGGAGCCGTCCGCGGCCACTTCGGCAGCGGTGGAGGGAGACCCTTCCAAAGGCGTTGAGATGAGCACTCCATTGACTCATACGAGGGCGAAGGCAAAGTTTGGTCGCATGGCAAAGGTGCGCCTTCAGTCGCCCAGGAGCAGGTCGAACTCACCTGTGCCGAGTCCACAGGTGCAACCTGGGAAGAGGGCTCGCTTTGCAGCCGATGAAGTTGGAGAGTTCTCAAGTGCCCGGTCCACTCCTGCTCACCAAGATGTGTATCCTGCGCCACCAGAGCGTCGTATTGCCAAACGAGCTCGGTTCGCAGAGGATGACAGAGTTGATGAGTGTGTCGAAAAAGCAGATAGTGATGCGTCCGCGGAAGTATTGAGTAGCTCGTCTGCAAATGGAGCACACGCCAACAGCATCAGCACAGAGGCTGAACCTGGGTTATCTTCCCGGCCCAGGGTTCGCTTTGCTGATGAGACTCGAGCATGACGACGCACCGTCGAGTACCTGTGCGGTAGTTGACTAGAAGGGAAAAGCTATACCGGAGGGGGGACATGAGCCTTCACCTGCGGGAGATTGGGTGCGTCAAAAGAGTCCACCCCTCCATTGTTGGCCTTTTCCGGGGGGGACCAATGACCAACTCGAGGTCTTTCGGCCTTCTAAGGCAGTATCAAAGTCGCGCATTAGATTCCCGCAACATTCAACAACAGCAATTTCGTGCCTTGCATTGCGGCTGACACTAAAGTCCTCGGCAGAGAAGATATCAGCATTGTAGGCGCGCGCCAAGAAACGACTGGCCCGAGAGGATCGACCGGGAGAGAAAACAAGGTTCTGAGTCCTATCGGCCCGCGGCTGCGTGGATCTTAGGCTCGCAGCAAAAAGCCTCACCAGGTCTCTCTTCTCATGGTGTGGCTCGACTTTCTTGGCATCTGAGGAGTCCACCCACGCAGCTTGTGTCTTGGGCTCCTGCATCAAAGCGTACACAAAACACAGACGGCTGGTTTAGGTGCTGCCCTGTCGCTCATGATGTTAGCCCTCGGGTTTCCGCCGATTGTCCGAGGTGTAGCTCCAGACTGCATTGTCGTGGTGAAGTTTGGAAAGGGGGCCCGGCGTTGAGGAGCCAGACAGAAGGGAGCCAAAAATGGCCTCGTAGATAAGATGTTGTTGACGGGAATCAATGCAGCATTCTGAAAGAAGAGCCGGGGAGTCTCATTCTGGCCAATCGAAGACCCTTGTCCTTCCCCGGCGACACATCCCTGAGACGTCTCACAGCTGTCGCGCAGAGCCTCAAAACCTAAAACTTATTACCCCCTTCCCTCTCTCCCTCTCTCTCTCTCTCTCTCTCTCTTGTATTTGTCCTATACCACGTTACCCCCCCTCCAATGCATCAACCAATTGCTTACCCACCTTTGATGTTGCATGTTGATTCATCCTGCCGAGACGTTCTTTTTTCTTCTCTTCCTCCCCAATGTCTCAAGCGGCATATGCCATTAGACGCTGCTGACGGGCGCGGTTAAGCTTTGTTAATTCAGCTTGGCCAGCTTGGGTGCGGCCCACCCCCTGCTTTTCCGCAGGGGTTCTTTTGACTCCTTGTCCGTGATCCAGGGCTTGACACCTCGCCTATCCCCCACGAGTAACCCTCCGGAACAATGAAACTACGGCGACTGAGGGAAGGAGGGGGGGCAGATGCTCGGGACGTCGCCGAAGAGATCTGCGCTTCCCTTCCCTCCTTTGGCGCTGTTGAAATGAAGCTTACAACGAGCGTTAAACAGCCAAATCGGGAGAACTGACAAGGGTGAGAGGGGCCCAAGCATAATCATCAGCCACGATGTGACCAGATGAATTGTGCACTGGTGTCCCGTCTTGAAACTGTGAACACATCATCCAGCCTTTGTCCAGACGAGCATTGACGTGCCCTAGCTGTCATCGGAACTCGAAGCCATCTGGACTGAGTCCTGCTGACTTTGGCCCAGTGCCCCGGTGGTGAGTGACAGGACGATGTTTTCTTTCTCTAGGCGACCTCGTCATATTCTTGGTATCCACTTGGATGGAGTAAATTACATGCTGCTCAGCATATATCACTCATACCACGGAAGATTATCCAAGATCTGGGGGATCTTCGAGGATCCACGATGATCTCCAAAACCGATTCTCGGCGATCAACTGCATGGGCAATCGCCGAGCAGGGATACTTCCAACGCTTAAACCTTTTTCATCTCCAATGTTCGAAAAGGAAGAAAAGATATCAAAGACAAAAAAAATCTCAAGCCTCACTCAACCGCGCCCTCCTAGTCTTGGCACTGCATCCTCGTTTCGACAGTCGCTGGACCTAATGTCGCAGTTTCACGCCAGGTGTCATCCTGTCTTTGTTCTCCCTGTTGTGTCTTTCCAAAAAGGGCACACCAGACGAGGTCGTCGTCACGGTCCCGCTACTTGGAAGCAGACTTTCTCCTTTTTGTCCTGCAGAGGTCGTTTCGTCTGGTCGTCTACCTCGTCACAACTTCTTTCATGGGGTGACACTAAACAAGACACAGAGAGAGAGAGAGACCAGTGAGGCTCGTGCGTCGGTAGCAATGTCTTGTGTTCTAGGACCCACACGATCCTCAACAGGGCCTGTCTGTCGCCACACCTCCCCCCCCCCCCCCACCTTCGGGACAAATCCGTCATGGGCAATGTTCTGGGGGGTTGTCGTTGTGTTTGACTACCCTGTCGCCAGTTCCCTCGCGGGAGGGGGTGAAGTTGTCACCAAACTCTGCAAGCATGGCGGTCTGCCGCGATGTGGCTTGAGGCTGAAAGGGGTCGAGGGGGAAAAGGGGGGTTGGTGATGGGTGCATGGATGGCGATAGTCTATGCACGACATGGGTTTCTGACCTTCAAGGCATGTTTTACTTGCCTATACACACTTTTCCTCTATACATGGTTCATCATCACTACCGAGAGCATCAGTGGTCGCCAAGTATAAAAGAACAATGATACGCCCGTCTTTCTTCAGGTTCTTGATCCCATCATCATCATCATCATCATCTCTTCTCATCAATCATCTCTTCACTTCTTCTTTTCTACTCTCAAGGCTGTGCCTTTTCGATTCTATTACAACTTCTTCTTTTTTCTATTTTATATCATTTCCCATCCCTCAAAATTATCTTCCCTATTCCTCCAATCAAACCACAAGCAACAAAAACCCCCAAAATATTATTACATCAGTCAAAATGTTCGCCAAGCTTCTCCTCGTTGCCCTCGCCGCCTCCCCTCTCGTGTCTGCCCACGGTAACGTTGCCGTTGCTGTAGGCGACATGGGTGGAAACACAACCGGCCTGGGCATCAAGGGCGCCGTCGTCCCTGCCACGGGCCCCAACTCCAAGACCGAGGTGGACACGACCACCTTCAACGGCAAGAGCCTGAAGAGCGACTCGCTGGGCGAGACGGAGGACAGCGGCAAGCTCAAGGTCGACGACCTGGACAAGGCCATGGAGCTGTCGGGGTCGACGCTGCCGCAGGTGGCCAACACCATCAACGCCACCTTCCACGTCGTCACCTCGGACGGCTGCGGGCCAGTCAAGGCGGTGCTCGACACGACGGGCACGGGCGCCTACTCGCAGGGCACGGAGCTCGAGAGCCTGGCCGACGTCCCGGGCGACAAGGGCGACTGCCCCAACAGCATCACCAAGAAGTCGTACATCCGCAGCCTGCTGGAGCGCTCCGGGGTCATCACCAAGCGGGCCAGCAACGTCAACAAGGACTTCAACATTGCCTTTTCCGTCCCCGCCGGAACCACCTGCACGGGCACCATCAACGGACAGTCCAACGTCTGCCTCGTCAAGATGGCCAACGACAACGACAACGGTCCCTTTGGTGGCAACATTGCCATCCAGATGGCTACTGCGGCTGCTGCCACCAACACCACCGCCAAGCGTGGCTCCATTGCCCATCCTTTCTCTGCTTGAGAGAAGAGTTTTCTTTTTTCAAAAAGAGGGGATGAAACACGTCTTCCTCTGAGATGGAGACGATGATGATGATGATAAAAACTTGGGGGGAGGGGGGGTTGGTATGGTTGCTCCCATAAGCCTGTCCAGACTTTCCTATCTCGCGCTTGCAACTTGGAAGAGAAATATAGAAGAGGCGGGCAGAGAACGCATGGGACGAAAGGGACAGGGTATGAACGACCGGGTCGATTCTCCTCTCACTCGGTGCGGTCTTGACTGGTCGTTATCGTTTGGGCTGGGTCCTGGAGGTCGATTTGATCTTCTTCTTTCGAGAGAAAAGTCGGGTACAGAGCTTGTACATAGACAGGATGGCCTTGTCTGTAATGATAGGTACACCAACACGAATGTGAACGCACACGTGTTGAGACTGAAAAATACCACTTTGCGATTTCAAACGTTTTGAAGAATTCGTCCTGCTCTCTTGTCTTGTGTGCTGTAGTGCTCCCCTTTCTATTTGCTCACATTCCGGTGCAGGCGACAAGTCCGGGCACATAAAATCAAGTTTCTTCTTCTCCTTCTTTTTTTTTGTTGGGTTCTTTTCCCCTCAAACGTATTAGGAGAAGGAGATGGTCTGTTATTCAGCCCTCCACCAACTGGCCATGGGTGCTTGGAACGCTATGCTGCTATCTTTGGTGTTGTATCTTCATCCCAACAATTTCCCCCACCCCCCCCCCTCTCTCTATCTAGCAGACATCGCAGATCCACATCTTAGTGCTGTAGGACAATCGGTTTTCCCTCCTCCCAGTTCTGTACACTTTCCCTGATGTTCTCCCAGTATCTCAGCCTGACCGTCTCCCGCACCGCGGCGTGCACGTCCTCCGCAGCGAAAGCACGCACCAGCTCCGCCAGACACGTCTTGATCCTCTCCTCGTTCTCAACCAGCACGCCTTCCAGGTCCTTCTCGCTCGCCGCATCTTCAATCGTCTCCCGCGCGTACAACACCTCAGTCAGCAGGTCCGGGTCCGGCGGACCCGTGTGCGTGGAGGCCTCGTCGCCCGCGAGGTCGATGCCGTACCTCTCAGAGAGGATATACTGCGCCCGCAGCAGGGGCAAGGACAGAGTCTTGTATGCGGCGTTGATATGGCTAGATATGGCCTCAGCCTTGCGCCGCGAGGCCGAGTGCGCTGTTGAGGGGGTGTCCGTTTCTGCCGAGGCGGAGGCGGCGTGGTGGAAGTCGGGGTGGGAGGCGGCTTGGAGCTGGAGGAACTCGCGGCGTAGGGCGCGCACATCGATCTCGAAGGGCCCTGTGGGGGGCGGTCCATCGGGCAGCGTCTGTGGGAAAAGGGCATAGAAGGGGAGTGGCTTATGGGTGATCTTGGGTTGTGAGGGCTGCTCTTCGATATCGGAGGCACTGCTGCCCTGCTGTGTGCGTAGCGGCGCCGAGGAGGACGACCACCGTCGAGAGAAGGCGGCATTCGAAGTGACCTGCGATATAGGAGGAAGAGAATAGAAGTCTGTCCTTATCATTGAGTATGTTCTCGCGACGGGAGTGGCTGCTGGTGCTGTAGACGTGGCAAGTCTCTTGCGCGCGCACGCAGCGCAAAGCCCAGAAAGCCCGCGACTCTTGGACACAACGAGAGAGGCTCGCATGACAAGGACGTGCTATAAAAGTTTGTACGTTGATCCTCTGAAATCAAGTATGTCTGTGAAAGAGTGCAGGAACAGAGATATGAAGGATGGTGGTTGTTTTGCGCAGGTAGTCGACGTGAGGCACTTTAGGACGAGATGATTTGTGACGACTTTTTGAAATAATTTTGAGACCCGAGACGAAGGGTCATGACGTACTGTACTATTGCTTTAGTGGGCATCGGGCATAGCAATACAGCGCAGTGGACGACGGCAGGTCCCGCCATGCCAGTCCCCACCCCCTGCCGTTTAGGGGTCGCGGTTGTTGGGGCAGGCGCCCCCCCCCGGGGCCCCTCTCCTTCCCCCAATAAATAATAAAATCTATTGCCATAAGCGACTGCCTTGAAACTATCCATCTCTTCATCATCTTCCTATTCTCTTAATTATGCTCGCAAATCGTTGACGATGATCTAGCCAATAAGTCAATGGCCTATCTTATTTCTTTTTTGGGGGGGGGGGGGATTTGCGAATGGGCATTATCAGTCATGTTGTGCTGGAAATTCCAACCTATCTTCCACTTCGATATGTTCTTGACAATGAAGTGAACGTCTGTGATTTTTACGTGATAAATTCTTTGGATCACTGCACATAAATCTGTGTCAGGCGACCACGACTACAGAGGCTACCAGACAGAGACGGTGAGCAGGATCATCAGCTACGCTACACACTGACATGCAGTAGGGCATCTCCCTCCTCACTCCACGCCGACCACCCTGCCAGCCTCGTCCAGCCCGATCTTCACCTTCCTGGTGCTCTCCTTGCGCGGGTTCTCGGCCTCAAAGATGCCTCCCAGCTCCTCCAGCGTCTTGCCCGCGGTTTCCACGAAGAAGAAGTAGATGACCACCATCTCGAGGGCAATCCACACGCAGTAGACGATGTACAGCTTCCACGCAATGGCCTCGATGCCGACGCTGATGCCGTACGTGTTGACCACCATGGCGATGTTCAGAAACAGGAAATTCAACCCAGAGCCCTTGGCCCTGGTCCGGTTCTCGAGACACTCCACGGCGTACAGCGTCTGCAGCGGCGTGAAACCCCAGGCAAAGCAGATACCGAAGCAGTAGATGGCCACGATGACGCCGTATCCAAGGTTTGGGTTGGTGCCCGCGTTGGCCGTGAAAGCAGTCAGGAGGATGTAGAAGAACAGGCCGCCCGTCAGACCCGCGAGCATCATCCTGCGGCGGCCCAGCTTGTCCAGCAGGCTGGCACCGTACACGGCGCCCAGCATAGAGAAGATGGGGTTGATGGCATTGAGTAGCAGCTGGGTGTCGGTGTCGGTGATACCCGCCGCAGCAAACATCTCGGGCATGAAGTAGTTCACCACGTTGTTGCCGGACCACTGCCCGATGAAGGACATGCCGATAACCATGGCGAGCCTGTACCGCGCCGCCCGCGTGTGCACCAGCTCACGGAAGTCCCACCACGGGTTCTCGTCGCGCGTGAGCCGGTTTTCCTCCACAATCTCGCGGTACTGCAGCTGGGGCAGCGCTGAGTTGGGGTCGCCGTCGCCGTGGTACTGCGCCAGAATCGCCAGCGCCTCTTCGGGCCTGTCATGGGCGATCAGCCACCGCGGCGTCTCGGGAAAGAAGAGGATCAGGCACATCACCACACCGGGGAGACCCGCCTGCACGATGGTCGGCACGCGCCAGGCCCACGAGCTGTCGAGGTGCAGATTCGTCCCGTACGTTGTCCAGCCGGCGAGAATGTTGCCCACCCACCAGAAATTGTTGTACATGCCCGCCATGAACCCACGGTAGGCCGGGTGCGCCAGCTCGACGGTGTATGCCGGGCCCGCGGCAGAGGCAATGCTCGCCCCGAACCCCAGCACGAACCGCCCGCCAACGAACTGGCCCAGGTGCTGCGCAGAGGCCTGGACGGCGGTGCCCACAAGCACGAGGAGGCAGCCGATGAAGATGCACATACGACGACCATATCCGTCGGCGATCAGGCCACAGAAAGGGAACGCGGCGATCTGCCCGAGGTTGTACACGATGAAGACGATGCCTGTGGAGGAGCCTGCGCCGTTGAGACCCATGTCGTGCTGGTAGGGTTTCATGGCGTTGATGGACGACATGAGAGAGCTGTCTGGAAATGGAGCACAACAAAGAGTATTGGTCAGCAAATCGTGAGCTCCCTCATCCTGCTGCTGGGCTCCCAGGAGCCGACTGGAAGGAAGGGGTTTTCAGTTTACTTACCGAATCCGTTCATCGTGGAGACGAGATAGCCGACGGACATGATCATGTACAGCTTGAGCATGTTGGGACTCCATAACTTTGGTTTCTGCGCGGCAATGGCAGCAGCGAGTGCCACAGAGTTGGTATTGACCTCCTTCACATGACCAATAGGCTTTTCATCGCCCACGCCCACTGTCTCGAAGACATCTACACCTTCCTTAGGACGATTCGCCATGTTGTTGTTGTTGTTGTTGTTGTGGTTGGAATAACGATGCTGGGTGGGGGTGCTGCCGACCTCGAAGGGAAAAGCTACGTCCTCCTGCAAGAGCGCGAGCAGACTCAAAATCACTCTTCCCAAGAATCAACACCCAAAGCTCGTACGATGATGATTAACCTCCCCGCCTTTATGTGCCAAGGTCTATCACTACTATGATAACGTACCCGGTTAGACACAAAGCTGCATTGCGACGACGGCATTTCCCGCTGCCCAGATCAAGTGTCCGTTCCTTGCCAGCCTCCGCCTCCTACCATAGTACATGATTAGTACGTATATAGTTACTATGCACTCTATGGTATGTAGTCTGTGACCCGACCCTATGGAGCCCACGCCGCCGGCTCCTGGCGAAGACAACACACCAATGGCTTCATCAGGGTGTCTGATAGGTCACCCTCACCGCCGGAGCGCACCTCGCCTATGCCATGGAACCACCCTGGTACGACTCAACAGAACCTTTCACGGTACAAAAGAGTCAAGACCAAGATGTGTGTCGTGCCAATGCAAGATGCAAAATCTCCGATTTGGGAGGTCCAGGCCGACGAGTCTAGCCCACCCGCGGTCCTGGAAGCCGCGTGGTCAAGTGACCTGCGCTCCCCCCATGCGAGTCAGCCCTCTCTGCGGCGGAGGATGATTGGACGTGCTCAAGGGGGCTACACGGTGGAAAAGAAGATGTGTGGGGGGAAGGATCTGGGGAAAGGAAGAATAGCCTCGGCCAGGCCCCCAGATTTCCCCAGACTTCCCCCTCTCCCCGCCAAAAGAGCGTGAGGTTGGTGACCCGGCACCATCATCCCGATTTCTCTCCACCTAGACGACGTTGCATACTAGTCGCACTTGATGGGGTTAGGTCAGAGGAGCCTAGCCTCGGGGAAAGGAACAGAATTAAAAAAAAAAAAAAAAATCATCGTTGGTCAGGCCGTCTAGTGACGATGGTAGAGATGACCCGCAATGAGAGAGGTTTAGGAGACGCGGTCATGAACAGTGCAGTGCGTTGTGGTGCAGCAACCTTCGACTGCTGAAGTGTCGATCCCTCAAAGCTCTGCTCAAAGCTACAGCTTGCACTGACATGACAAGTTCTGTATCCCTAAAGCAAGACGAGAGTCGAGTAAAATCAGCGAGAAGTCAGTGCACTTGCACATGACAGGAATTCGACATTACTGTTTCTCGGTGAGCGTATCTTGTGAGTAGATATACCCCGACGAGGGCCAAAAAAATCATTAAATAGGCGAATCATGTAGGTGGAAAACCTGCAGAACTTCGCTGGCTAGCCAGACCATATTAAACACTGCATGCACACTGTGACACTGAGCTGTCCTAAGAACCGATTACGGTATTGGAGCTTCTGACGAATTCCACCGGAAGTGCCAAGTACCAGTAGACGCCTGCAGGCGCGAGAGCCGAAAATGCAGCCCAACTTCGGATCTCAGTCTCTTCTTGCACAAGCCGGGAAAGAAATAGGATCAAGGGGACTCGACATTTGGGAGAAGAGAGATAAGAACGAGAGATAGAGAAAAGAACAGGAAAAAGCAGGTATGATGAGAAAAGTATACCATCCACGCCGATGCAGACCTTGATTACAAACTGTGGGGGAGCTATTGAAGGATCATGAGGCGTCCCTTGCGGTGCTGGCGGATTACAGTAGCCCGGACCAGAAAGGCCATGCGAGAAATGGACAGGTACAGAGAGTCCTGTATCAAACTGTATATCTTCTGCTGCAAAATACTATAGCAAGTGGCGAGTGTGGCTGCCGTGTAGGGCACATAGCAGGCAAAGCTGGATTCCTAGTGGAAGATAAACAGCCCAGCAGAGGACCCCCTCCCCCCTTCCCCAACTCTTTTCTCCCCTCCGCGAATATCTTCGTACGACCGATCCAGAGTAACTCTCAGATGCCTCACATCCAATGACTTGCGAGTCAGTCCGCACACTAGCTCCCAACTGAGACCCCCCTCGGTCTCCTTTCCTGGCAAATTATTATGTACCGGCTTACTGTGCTTCTCTACCTCTTCTTGGTGATGGAGAAGGCCAATTTCCCACAGTGATCGTCGGACCTTTTAGCTTTTTTTTCTTAGCTCACCTGGGCAGCGCTCACATGGCCTCACTAATTAGCAGATCACACGGAGATTTTCTTTGTGCGACGGTGACACTTGACCAACGCTTGGAGAGGGGGAGGAGACAAAGGGGAGCTGCGAGGAAAGAAGAAGGACCAGGGACCAGTCCAATAGGGGGAAAAAGAAAGGAAGACTGACTTTCACAAGCTGCCTCGGGAACAACCACCTCAAGGTTCCTCCCTCCCTTCCCCCGGCCCCTACCAAGAGATCCCATCGCGGCGCCCACAATAGACTTTCTTCCCTTTTTGGGGTTTCTTGTTTCAGCGGCAGGTGACGTGACCTGTGCCATGGCAAAAAGATTGCCGAAAGATTTGATTGTTTATTCTCTTCTTCTACTTTCATAATGCCACCGAGACAATAGAGCGAGCGGGGGAGGCCAATGATGTGCGCGCTGGCACCCTCAAAACGGGAACTGGTCCGAGAGGAGGGCCCCTCTTTTCTCTCTCGCGCGGCATACATACCCATGGGGCGGATATTCCGTCACTGTCAGCCGGATGTGGTGGATACGGTACGCTACTGTGGCAGATGCGCGACAGCTGCCCTGATCCTTTCGTGTGAAGGGAGAACAGACAGCACTGCGGAGATGCGAAGTAGGAGTTGAGGAAATGTAAAGTAGATAAACCTGGTGCTAAAGATTCTACTTGTTCTTTCTTCAACACAGGGAGAAAGTACTTACATCTGTGCTTGAGATCCTAACGCGATTAGCTCGGATTTGAGAAAGGAAAATAAAAGTACATACTGCAGTACATACAATAGTACAAGCATGAAAAGGCAGGGATATCGAGTACCGAAAGTCAATTTCCCCCTCGACCCTCCCCCCCTCTGTCTTTCCTCCACGAGCCCTCCATCACTCGGCCGAACTCCATTTCGTCAAGATCTACCACACGGTGATCCAAGTACCATGGTATAGCAGTATGGCCTTCCAAGACCTTGATCTACTTACCGTACCAGGGAGATACTTCCCAGTTTTGCCTGGTCGACAGTCCTGCACACACACACGCACACACACGCACACACACACACTCGCTCTATCTCAGCTGCACCAAGCACGCAAGTTTCTGCAGGTTGTCTTATTCTCCTTCTGCTTCTCCTTCTCCTTCTCCTCCTCCTCCTTCTCTTTATTTCCCGCCTTCCTCTATCTGCTTCACCATGACGCGGCAGCCACGCAGCTCGGCCTCTTTTGAGCTCGTCGGTAAATCCTGTAGCACAGAGCCCAGCCGTTGAAACATTCTACGAGCAGCCCGCCCGAGGAGTTCCACAGGCAGTCCCATGTTTCTTAACCTTACCTACCACATCGGGGTGTGGCATGGGTCAGCCAAGTGATCGACGCCACCGGGCCACTCATTCCCGGTAAAACGAATTCAGAAAACATTCAACCTGCATGTGTATGGCCAATAGACGAAGGGTGTCACACACCATCACTTCCCCCCCCCCCCCCACCCTCTTCTCCTTTCCATCCCCTCTTCACCCTAGGGGATGAATTTATCTGTTTCTCCAACTCATCCTCTTCTCTTTTCCCTTTTTCCCGCGGGAAAGCAAGAACCAGACTACAAAATGACATGTGATGTGCAAAAACAGAAACAAAAAAAAAGCCAGGATATAGTAAATGGCTGGGTATCCCTGAAAACTACAAATGACCTCGGGCCCAGCACATAATGCCCGTTCCGTGTCTCGGTGAGGGAACTGTCTGTTGCCTTCCTGTCCACCTACCTAGTCCAATTCGTACCAGGACGAATCCGTCGTCTTCGTCCGTCCAAGCGTCCATTTCACCACTCGTGCTAGCCTATGATCTCAGCTTGAAACTGTAAAATCGCAGCTCTGGTTTGACGAGCTCGATAGATTTGAGGACCCGCACTCACAAGGTTGTCGAAAAGACTACTCGGTCCACCAGAGAGGAAATAGCTCCCGGTTATTGTTTTTTAACCTCCCAGTCTCTCTCTCTCCCCACACCCAAGACAACCACTGTCCTGGGCATGAGAGACTACTGTTCAGCCTCCTCTTCAATTCCCAGATCGAACAGGCACGCGACACCAACAACTCCTCCTATACACCATCACACGCCGCAGCCTCGCCCGGAATCACCACCTGCTACCCAGGCGGAAAAGGGACTGGGGAGAGGATCGGTACGGACGACAGAGAATCGCAACAGCCCCGTCGCTGAACAAGAGGATTTTCTCGACCCGAGGACCAGGTGGATCGGCCCCGGCTGCGAGACAACACAACCACCGCCCGCCAACAGAGACCCACAGCCGCGACGATTAGCAGCAGGCCGATCAGCCCTGCTCAAGGCGGACGGCTCAGCTTTTGTGGAGGAGGAATTACCCTCAGACGACAACAAATTTTCCAACAGGCCGGCATCAGGATTGAGCTCAGCGCGGCAGTCCTCTCTCCTGCGTAAACAACACCCCCAGCGCCACAGTCGGCCGCTGTCATCACCCTCTACCGTTGTTGCACCGTCATCCCGGGTGCTGTTTTCCAATCAGTTCAGTGGTGACCCAGAGAAGAAACGACTATCACCAAGTGCGAAAGGACCAGGTTCAGGCTCATATCTCAACATGTCGGACAAGGACTCCAACGTGGACTACGTGGAGGGCAATGGCGTCCGAACAGCGAACGGCGCCGGCGCCGGTGCTGAATTTAAGTACCCAGTGACCAAGAAGCAGAAGGTTGCTAGGCACTGTAAGAGGTTTTGGTGGGTGCATCTGTTGATCTTCATCTGCATTGTGGTGTTGGTCGTGTGTTTGATGTGAGTGTTGATCGCCGCCGGTTTTCTTGATTTTCTTTTTGAACAGGTGCCGTTTTGGGGTGGGCGATGTCTAGACAGACCGACCTCCGCATCCTGGAATACCTCGCTCGCTGACACGCGCACACACATAACCCACAGAATTTTCGTCGCCATCCCCAAGATCGCGCAGAGCCGCGTCAACGGTGCCAAGCTCAGCATCCAGGGCATCTCTGTAACGCAGACGCAGAGCACCAATTTCACCATGTCCATCAACAGCACCATCGAGGCGGATGACTCCATCCACGCAGTCATCGCTGCCTTTGAGGGTGACATGTACCTGGAAGACTGGGCCCCTCAGACACCCTTCGCCCGCATTTCGTTCCCACAGACGACATCTGCGGCCATGACTGCGGTGAACATTACGCAGTTCACGCAGATCTTGGACATGAACGCCTTCACCGTGTTCAACGAGTGGCTGTTGGTCAACGAGACACTGAACGTAAGCGTCGAGGGCGACACGACTGTCCAAGTCAGCGGCATCAGCAAGAAGTACCCCATTCACTTCAAGAAGACGCTGTCAATGCCGGGACTGTTGAATTTCGACGGTACCACGGTGCCGACATCGAATGTCAGCTTGACAGCTGATGCGCAGGGTGACAACTTTCATGGAACTGTGATCATCCCTAACCGGTCGCTCGTCAGCTTTGATATTGTAAGCACTTCTTACCCTGTCTTGTGCTTTCGTCTGGCTCTTGCCCCTCAAAGTATTCACCCTGCTGACCCACACCTGATTGTATATAGGGCAATGCCTCTTTCATCAACTACCTCCTCGGAGCGAACGTCGGCACTTCGTATATCGACAACATGATCCTCTACCCGGGGAACAACACTTTCGCTCTTCGCGGCAACATCAGCGAGTCGCCCGTACTCACAGACATTCAGACGCGACCATATTGTGAGGACGGTATCCTGCCCTTCCAGCTGCAGGGGCTGAACGTCAGCAACCATGGCCAGTACCTGAGTTACTATGCCGAAAGCCTTGCCAGCACCAATGAGAGCGTGTCGATTGACGTCGGAGCGGATCTTGAGGCGCTTGGGCTGACCATCACCTGCTCCAACACCACCTCAAAGAGGGACATGGAGGCGGATCTCGTGCTGCCTTTGTAGGATCTGGTTGAAGACGTCGGAGACACCCGGAATGTGAACAAGCAAGGAAATAAGATGCACTTGGAAAAGGGTAATGGCTGGTCTGGCCACCTGCCATGTCATTCATTTAGAATGAGAGGGTTCGACTATTATGTTTAATGAAAGGAAAGACACGAGCTTGCGTTTTGGGGAGCCCATTTGAAATTGCAGACGTCTGCAGGGCGTGTTCGAGTGTGTCCTACCGGAGGTGAATATTGAGGGGAAAGTGTACAAATTAAGGCAGCCAGATGGCAGCAAGACAGGGTCGTGGAGGTAGAAAAACACACTTTATAGTTGTGTAGAGAAGATCATGTCCATTCGCCGTGCTCATTTGACATGTGATACTCGTATGTTGGGGCCGGTGGAGCTCCGATTGATTAAAGTAGCTGTTGATAAGTCGCAGCTGTTGGTCAAGAATATAGCAACAGTCCGCATTTTTGCCCAGAGCAAATTTTTTCCACTGATAGACATGGTGTGATGTGCTCGGTGTCCCCGAGTATTCCGAATGCTTCGTGCCTCGGCTCGAGAGCCACCAGGAATTTCCGTCATTGTTTTTGTTGCCCTCGCTGGAGAACGGTTACATGTGAGTCCGACCTCGAGCTGTACAACTCGTGCTGACTGATATTCTTCCGTAAAGCGATACGGAGGGATGATTATTCGGTGCGATTGTCGTTCCATGCTTCCGCTCCGACCAGCACTGTATCGCCGCACGCGGGACGCGAGCCAAGCCTTGGCGTTATATGAGATAGACATACGCCAGCCAATATTCCCTTGTACACGCTAGAGTCCTCAGCTGGTTGAGAGTCCGGTAGGTGGGAGGGAGGGTGGATAAGATGGGTGGATGAGAGATAAATTGTCCCTGATTCCAGACTCTTGACATGCAGTGGTCGCCAGGACGTTGGGAACAGGTCGTCCCACGAGGATGCCCACAGTACCCAGCTCTCAACAGCCCCGTCAACCTCTCCGGCGTTTCTTGCCTCATAGTCGTGGATGATCACGTTCCTCTGTACGGGTGACTTGACGACCACCTTCCAGAGCAGGCTGAGTGACGCATTCGCGTTGACGACGGTATGCAAACGATGAGAGTTCACCTCTCAGATGTGTCCACCAAGAATGTCCAGCGTAGCATCTGCATCGGCAAAGACGTCCTAGGGATTCGCTGGAACAAAATGCACCGCCTCCCCCCTCTCCCTGCCCCTCTCCTTCTGTACCCTCTCTTGGGTCCTTCTCAGCTGGCCTCGGTAGGCCCACTCTGGGAAGCAAGCTGGGTCCCACAGCTCGTTGGGCAGGGTCGTGGCGTACTGCTCTGTTCCATGAGCCGCACCGTCCTCGAAGCTGGTCCCCACGCCGACGAAACCAAGCAGTTTGTCCATCAAGGGCGGGTTCTTCAGGGCATGGGAGTCGGCTATCTTGGCGTTGAAATGTGTTCCTTTTTTACGCTTGAGCTCAAGGAATTTGTCCAACCTGGCGGTCAGCGCTGCGTGTGCTGAAGCTGCGGAAGGAGAACCTGGCGGTGAAGGCGGAATGTCTAGATTAGGCACCGTCGGTAAGGTGAGATTGTGAATCAAACCGCGGTTGGTTGTGTAGGGCGATGCTGGGGCAGGTTGATCTCCTTGGTCATTGTCCGGGTCATCATCGATCTCCTCTGGGTAGGCTGATCCTTCCATTTCATCTGTCGGGGGGAGACTCGGTCCTATAGCTGCTGCTGCTGCTAAGGGCTCAGGCGTCGGCCCGGCTGCTGGTGGCTGCGGTTGTGATGCTGGAGAGGGCGCCTTGGCCTGCGCATCCCTCGAGTCGTCTACAACCCGAGGCGGGTCCTCATCTTGATCGCCTTGGAAAGTCTGAGTCGTCTGCGAGCACATTAGACCAAAAAAGAATCACAACAATGAAGTATCAGTCGGCATACCTGGTCCGATTCTAAGGTCTCCATGGGCTGGACCTCATTGTCGACATTATCATCATCGCTGCTGTCATATCCAACCAGCGGTGCCATATCTGTTGTGACAACCTCAATTGAGTTGCCACAAGACCAGCAAGAAGGGGGGGAAACAAAAGGGAAATTAATTCAGGCCTTTGCTGAAGAGATCTCGGTTTCCCCAACAACGGCGTCAGCAGGAGTTTTGATAGAGAAAGGTCAAGTCTGGAGCGATGACCGACTTGATGAGTCGTGAGATGGATTACATAAGCCTTTGGCGGATCCCAGCAAGCAAGAGCGAGCGGTAGGCTGCTATTGACAGAGCTCGGCGTTGGTGTTGGCCAGTGCGCCAAGGCTGCTGAGCTGGGAGGCAGCACCGGACGCGACAGCTGTTGGAGCTTCAGCAGCCACCAAAGACCATCATCATCTTTCCCTCCCAACAACCACGCCCCCATCCCATCCCCTGACGAACCGCCAACCACCACCTTCGCTCGTCTTCAGATCGTTTCTGTCTCATCATCATTGAGATCATTCTCCATTAAAAGTATGGCCACTTCCTTTCTTTGACTTGTAAAATAACTGCCAGGATCTCTAACCATAGTATAACGCAAGCTGACTGACGTCGTTCCCAAACAGACAGACAAGAACCCTCTCTCTTATCCACCACACCCACCGACCAATCCACATATTTCTTCTCGTCAGCAGAAGAAACACACGCGAACGAGGTGCCATCCTACCTCGTACCTTATCGATCTAGACCTCCCTTACGACCCTCTCCACACAGACCCTATCCAACAAGATGGATCACCGCCCACAAGCCTGGGGCCGGCCCCGCGACGACGTGTACGGCGCCTACGACCCCTCCTACCTTACCTCCCACGGTCCCAAGACCGCCACCCAGTCTCCCGCGGTGACGGGAACCTCCGTTCTGGGCCTCAAGTTCCGCAATGGCGTCGTCCTGGCCGCCGACAACTTGGCCTCATACGGCTCCCTCGCCCGCTTCAACGACGTCAAGCGCCTGCGTGCCTTTGCAGGCACCTCCGTCGTCGGCTTCTCGGGCGACGTCTCGGACATGCAGTACCTGGACCGGCACCTGAACGAGCTTGAGATCGACGAGGCCTACGAGGGAAACTTCAGCGCCGCCCAGGCCGCAGGCGACATCGAGACCGACGAGGACAAGAAGGCCGCCGGCCGGGGCGGCCTGAGCGCCGCCAACCTGCACAAGTACCTCGCCAAGCTGCTGTACGCCCGCCGCAACAAGTTCAACCCCCTCTGGAACCAGCTGCTCGTCGCCGGCTTCGACGACGAGCACAAGCCCTTCCTAGCCGCCGCCGACCTGCGCGGCACCGTCTTCAGCTCCCCTAGCTTGGCCACCGGCTTCGGGTCCATGCTGGCCCAGCCCATCATGCGCAAGTATGCCGCCACCGAGGAGGACGCTGCAAAGTTGACCAAGGAGCAGGCGGTCGAGGTGGTCAGGGAGTGCATGAAGGTCCTGTACTACCGTGACGCGAGGAGCTGGGACGGATACTCGCTGGCCGTGGTGACCAAGGAGGGCGTCGATGTGAGCTTTGATGAGAAGCTCGAGAACCAGAGCTGGGCCTTTGCGGACAGGATCAAGGGCTACGGCACACAGACCGTGTAATCGGAGTGTCACAAAACAGATGAAGTTTGGCCAGAGTGTGATTTGGGCAGATTGCAAGCACGGATTCTGCTTACAGCAGCAGCAGCACCCGATGATGCAGGAGATACGTTAAAGAGAGAGCTGTTTCATCTAGGGTTACTCCTCCCCGTGGGACCTACAAGTAGTGGCTTTCTGCGAGACCCTCGTTCCCAGCGCTGCTTGCTTTCCCCCTTCATGGACATGTCTCCTCCCCTCACATGCTTATGCGACCACTCTGAGCATACAATGGGATGACACAACGTGTTCATTCAGAATTATGTACCATTAGATGACGAGCACATCCATTCAGATTTTCTAGACCATCATGACTGCCGCATTTTCATTGCTTCACTGACCCCGGATACATAACTGTTCTGCGTGCTAGTGACCTCTGGAAACACTTGGATAGGACCGAACGCTCACACGGTGGAGGTTCAGATATAGGAATATGCCGCAACAGGACCGGGAACAACAACATGGTGCAGCTTTTCTTGTTAATCTTATGTTTGTTTTTATTGATCGTCATCACGTTTTTACAGTGCGCACAGTAGTCACACTTTTGCTAAGTCTGTGTGTGGTGTTGTAGCTTGTCGTCCGCAATACCAACTCCGCTGAACCGAGCTTGGTATCCCTCTGCCGACCTGTCCCTTCATCCTTATGCAGAAAGCACTGGCCATATCCATAGATCCCAAAATAACACACACAACCCTGCAATCTCATCTAATACATGCAATACGAACCCAGCCACTGGCGAACATTACAGTCTGGTTTCTCCCTGCGCGCCGTCGCCGAGCCTTTACTCGACAGTGACGGACTTGGCAAGGTTACGAGGGAAGTCGACATTGAGACCCTCCATGACGGCGAGCCAGTAGGCGATGAGCTGGAGGGGAATGACGTTCAGGAGACCCTGCAGCACATCGACAGTCTTGGGGATCTCAATGGTCTGGGCCTGGCTGCTCTGGAACTCGGCATCGCCAGGGTTGCAGATGACGATTGGCTTGCCTCCACGGGACACGACTGTAACGACGTTAGTGTTTGAATAGAGAGGGGGGTTTGAGCAGTCTGATAGACAATGGGACCTCATACCTTGCTGGTAAGCGTTCAAGCTCTTGGTGAAGATGTTGTCGCGCGTCAGGATCATAATGATGGGCAGGTTCTCGTCGACCAGTGCCAGAACACCGTGCTTGAGCTCGCCCGACATGACGGCCTCGCAGTGGAGGTAACTAATCTCCTTGATCTTGAGGGCGCCCTCGAGGGCCGTGCTGAACTGGGATCCACGTCCCAGCAGGAGCAGAGACTTCTGGTCCTTGAACACCTTGGTGCAGAGGTCCTTGATGGCGGCATCCTGGGTCAGGACCTCGGCGATCTGCTCGCTGATCTTGCCCAAGCCCTCCATGATCTCGATCCGCCGCTGCTGCTTGCTGGCGCGGTCCTCGCTGAGGCTCAGGGCGAACATGACCATGGCGATGAACTGCGAGGTGTAGGCCTTGGTAGATGCGACACCGATCTCGGGACCGGCGTTGATGTGCACACCGCAGTGGGTCAGCAGACTGATGGAGCTGCCGACCACGTTCACGATACCGACCGTCAGGGCACCGCGCTCCAGGCAGTACCGTAGGGCCATCAGGGAGTCGGCCGTTTCGCCAGACTGGGAGACGAACACGCAGGTGTCGTCACGGAAGACGGGGGCCTGTCGGTCCAGGAAGTCGGAGGCAAGCTCCACGGCGATGGGGATCTCTGCCAGCTCCTCGAACACGCCACGGACCGCCATACAGCTGTGGTATGAAGTGCCGCAGGCGATGAAGATGATGCGCCTGCACCGGCGGATGGTGCTGATGTAGGAGCGGAGACCACCGAGGGTGACGGTCTTGTTCTCGACATCCAGACGGCCACGCATGGTGTTGACGACGGACTCGGGCTGCTCGAAGATTTCCTTCTGCATGAAGTGGTCGAACTTGCCCTTCATGATCTCTTGCAGCTCCAGCTCAATGGTCTGGATGGTGCGGACATTGCTGCTGCCGTCAGCCTTCTTCAGGCGGTGGATGTTGAGGGAGCCCTCGTGGATGTGGGCAATATCGTCGTCCTCCAGGTACATAACCTTCTTGGTGTGCTCGATAATGGCGGAGGGGTCGGAGGAGAGGAAGAACTCAGTGGGCATGGGCATACCATCGTCGGTCATGAAGGCACGGGACTGGGAGCGGTGGAGAAGGGACTTGTCGGGGGCACCCAGAAGGCCGGGGGCCAGGAGACCATCGGAGCCCTTGCTAGCGGTGGCCTTCTTGATGGCGACGTTCTGAGCGGCGGTCTCCGCGGAGAGGGCACCACCGTGCTCATCGGCGTACTCGACATCGACGAAGTCGACCTTCATGCGCTTCTGGGTCTTGACACCAATAACGAGAGGCGAACCCTTGCGGGCAGCCACGATCTCGTGGGGATAGTGCACGGACTTGATCAGGAGACCATAGGCGCCCTCGAGCTCGGAGATGACGGCCTTGGCCAGGTCGACGAAGTCGAGGTTGGGGTGCTGGTCGTAGAGGTACTTTGCGAGCTTGGCAATGCACTCTGTGTCTGTCTCCGTCTCGAACTTGTAGCCCTTGGCCTGGAGGAGAGTCTTAAGCTCCTTGTAGTTTGTGATGATTCCGTTGTGGACGACTGCGAACTCCCAGTTGGGGTCGGAGCTAAAAGAGGAGCCCAGTCAGCACATGTTTTCTTCTTCTGTAATCCTTCAAGATCCTCCATCCAACACGACTATTTCCGGAATATGCGTGTATCCTTTGTTTTTTTCCCTCTTTCTTCTTGTCGTCTTCTTCTGAGTAGCCTTACCGGTGAGGGTGGCAGTTCAGCCGGGAGGGAGGGCCGTGGGTAGCCCATCGGGTGTGGGCAATACCGGCGTGTGAGTCGAAGACCTTTGTCTCGTCGAGCTTGGCCTCGTTGACGAGCTGCTTCAGCTTGGCAACCTTGCCGACCTCCTTGAAGGCAAAGACCTCGTTCTTCTTGTCTCCATCGACGGCGAAACCGGCCGAGTCGTAACCTCGGTACTCTAGACGGGCGAGTCCTGCAGGAAGGAAAGGAGAATCCAGGTCAGTCTCAAATTGGGAAATCATGCGTGTGCTGTGTGCCCAGGATTTGAATCGAAGGTTCTGTTCCAGTAGGCAGACTCAGGAATGGGATGGAGGGGCTGGTGGAATGCTGGGGGGTGCCAGACATGCCTAGCTGTGTCCTCTGAACAAGAGGGACAGCCAACTGCCAACGCTGCAGCAACAGGCCAGGATTGCATTCCAATGTCTTCCTCTGCAGTTCCAATTGAGGGGCGGAATTGGGAATTCAGGTCTGGCTTACCATTGGTCAGAGTGTCAATGATGAACTTCCTGTCCTTCTCCACCAGGTAGTTGACATAACCGAAGATGCCACTATAATAGAGAAAAACCTGTCAGCTTCCAAGTGTATCTCCTATATTGCTCTAGAGGGGGAATGTCAAGAGATCCTCCTATTTCACCAGGAATAGAGGTAGCTCTCTATTCTCTGGCTGCCTCCCCAGGTCTTCCCAGATGCGTCCACCCGCTTCACAGCCAGAGCTTCTTGGTTATACATACCACATTGTCAAGGTCAGGCGGTATCGCTCCTGTGCTCTGTGTTGTGTGTGTGTGTGTGTGTGTGTGTGTGTGTGTGTGTGTGTGCCAAACAGGGTCGCTGTGTGGTGTGGAGGTGGTGGTAATGGCTGGGCTGCTTTCTCCTGGGCTGTTTGTGTCGTTGTACAATTGCGGTGGAGGGGTATCAAAGGGTGGGTGCGAAGCAAACCGAGCTTTGGTTTGGGCTGAGCAAGTGGGCAAAGCTACTTGGCAGGAGCGAGGGTGGAAGTCGACGAGAGGTTGGGGAAGGTATGGGCGATGAGAAGCAAGAAGCCAGCTGGACAAGGTAGGAGAGCAGAGAAGAGACAAGACAGTTTGCTTAATAGTTCCCAGGGGAAGGGGGCGGGTTGAGCTGTTCTTTTAGTACTCAACGGGTCAGAGCATGTATGGGGCTGACAATTGGGCCTCCATTCTTGGTCTACCACATGCGCCACGTTATGCATAGCAACTGGCACTGCGTAAAGTATACTACTATGACAGCTCAGCTTCTTTCATCAGCGAACACGGCGTCAGACCTGACCGTTGTTGCCAGGGGCCCCAGCCCAGAGCTCAGGGGACATGGGGGGATCTACAGATCCAGCCTGGGTGGAACAGGGCCTTTGATAGGTGGAGACCAGGCCAGAGCCAGGTCAGAGCCAGGTCAGCGCTGTCTGGGTGTGTTCAGGGGGCTTGTGTGACAGGGGCTGCCTGATTTTTTGAGAGGGGGGGGAGGCGGGAATGAAGGTGGGCTGTTGTTAGCAGCAGCCTGGCAATCTAGCTGCAACACCACAATACAAAGTCTGTTCACTAGTGCTTGTGCCTGCGAACATCCATACCACCCCCAACTTCCTTTCTTCTCTTTGTCTGAACGCCTCCTTTTGTTAGAAAACGGAAGGCAGACTGGCAGACTTGAGAGGATGAAGTCAAGACAAGACAGTTTCCAGATGCATCCCTTATCTGATTGGCAAGGTGTCCTTTGTTGTTGTTGTCGTATGTTAGCTGCATGACCGCTGTCAGCCTTGGTGGCAGTCCCATACCCCCAGCATCCACAGCTTGCCCCAAGACCCCCCTCCCACCTCCACCCTTTGTCCTGGATGGCACGATAGTACACAGGGTAACTCAAAAAAACCGACCGGATGCAGTTCTCATGTAGATAATTGCCAGTATCCTGATGTCTCACCAGTCCTCAAATGATAAATAGAGAAGAAAGAAGGAGGAGGAGGGGGAGAATGGGTACCCACTCGGTGTTGAGGCAGGCTGACAGCTGCTTGCTGCATCACACGTCACACGTCACACCTCACCGACTTGTGCACCAGAGACTAGACATCTCGACAATGCTTTGGTACAGTAGAGAACAGACACACATGATAACAAAAAGCTTAATGAGCATCTGGGAACATGACAGGTTCCTAAGGGACCACAATCCCATGGTATGGGAAATATGGGGGGGTTCCTGTTCTGTATCATCTTCTGCTAAATCAGGGTTGGATCTATCTTGACCCCGGATAGATGCCATCCCACCCTCCTTTCCCCCTTCCTTCTCTGCTCCCACAATGACGACATCAGCATGACCTTTTCTTCCGAAAGAAACCAACCTTGCTGAAACGCAATGTACAGCATCCAGCATGCTGGTGCAATACCGCTTTACACACCAGCGTTTCCTGACAAGATATCACCAATACTTTCTTTTTTTCTTTTTTTTCTTCTCTAGCCTAGGCTAAGGCAGCCTAGGAATCAAGGAGACACGGCATGATTTGATGCAACCCTCTCCTCCTGCCCAGAGGGTCTTGAAAAGAAAGCAGTGACGAAAGGTCTGAGAATAATTCCTGCCACTAGTACACTTGTGGTCCCTTTTCCCGACTGCCACTACCTGCAAGATGCTCATCATTGCCTAATAGTAGTAAGTACCAAATTGGGAAGGGGGGGAGGGGGGTGAGGCTGTGAGACGCGGCTGTCAACCCGAGGCAAAAATGCAGGTGCTGAGAAGGGAAAAAGGTGTGGGTGGTAGTGGGGTGGAACGCAGGCTGCTCAAAGGCCAACCGAGGAGGAAAAGCCAGCCCACCCACTACCGCTGTGTTCCTGCCGCTATGTTTATGCTACTTGCAGGGTCCTGCTAGGCGAGGTTTAACTTTAGCGGGCCTAAGAATAGAACCCCACGTTGTCCCTCCAGCTTTGGGGCCACCTAAGTGCTTGTTCCACAGGGTTAGCATGGGAATCGTTTTCTTCCTTCTTTTTTTTCTCCCTTTCTTCTTCTCTCCGCTGCTGTCTTCCAATCAACCATGGTCCCATGGTGATCGCTCAGGGGTGCCTAAGACTCTAAAATGTCCCGAGACCTTTTAGGTTTTGAGCCTTTTCTACTACTGACTGCAATTAGTGTCTGTACGGATGTGGCTGGGAAACCTTTAGTACGGCATTTTTTTTATAAAAAAAATTTCATCCACACTCTCACACCGCATAGAAGCATACTCTAGGACATGTCAAATCTGTGCATCCCGTATGAGCTCGTTTAGTACAAGATGTTCTCGGGAAAGAAAAGCCCCCCTGCCAAGCTCTCGTATTCAGCCCCTCCCTCCCCTCTTCCCTAGACGTCCACCACACCAACCACCCACTCGGCTCTTTACAAGCGCCACCTGGGATTCCTGCGTTGGTTGATGACAACCCTCGTATACGGCGCCACTCCCGAGCACGTCCTGAGAGCCTCGGAATTCCGGTCTGTCGGGACAATCCTTCGTATCTACCGCGCCACCATCCATCAGTCTATCTCCGCCCTAGCTTTCTCTCTTTTTGTCATGTCTGGGTGCCGGTTCCCCATCTCCGCGCTTACCACCTCCCGTTGTGCAGCAGCAATCGTGCAATGCTAGACTGGATGGGGAGGAGGAGGCTGGATGTCCCAAGGGCGTGCCCTATATTGGTAAGCTGAGCGACCGTGCAGGCCTCGTTTTCGAACACACGATCCACCGGCGCCGTTGTGGCCGGGAGAGACCGGCTGCAATAAAAGACGGCTACAAATTGAGGTGTTGTGCTGGAACGAGTCGACGGGGCTGTCCGAAGACTTCTGGAACATCACTGGCCGGAGGCGGGTGGGAGTTGAACCACCAACCAATTGACCTACTTGTATGCGATATTTCCTTTCCCCCGCCATCTCCTTCTTTAACTCTTTTTTTCTTTTCTCTTTTTCCTTTTCCTTCCTATTTTCCTTCTTCTCTTCTTTCTTTCTTTCTTTTTTTCTTGTCTGCCGCTAAACACGAATCTCGTCACATTGTCAAGAGATTGAGGGGAGACCAGATTGGTCAAATTGGTGCAGATATGGTCAATGACAGAGCGACAAGATCGTCCTCGCAGCAAAATACCTGCAGATCTGTCTTTCCTCGGCCCGACTGGTTAGTGTCTTTGCGCCAAGACACGCCCTCAAGTACTCGGATCCAAAATAAATCTGTGTCAATCCAGCGCTGCGAACTCAACGGGTTCCAACAGCTCCCGACGAGACCCTCCTGTCCTATGTAGTAGTATTCTTTTCTGCGTCGGCTGGACTCGTCTGGGCGCGGATGAAGGACCTCCTGCACGACCCACGCGTGCCTTGTTTAGGACATCGCGGTGCCCATTTTTCATCTTTGTCCTCCCGTGTATGGTCCTCTGCTGTCGCTCTCGCATCCGCTCCATAGCCCTGCTTTGCTCGACGCAGAGTGAGCCGCCAGTGGACCTGGGCCGAGGCCATCGCATTTTGCAGGTGAGCGTGCCAGGCCAGAAGGGCCCGGTCTAGAGCTGTTGCCGCAAGGCGAGTCATCGCAGTGAACAGAGAGTCGAGATCACAGCGTGAGTGAGAGAGGAAGTGTGTGTGTGGTGTGTATATTTTCCATCGGTAGTCCTCGCCAAGAGTGTCTGGGAGGATATGAAAGGCAAGAGGAGGTGATCGTCCTGGAGAAACTTGTAGAAGGTTCAGGCCGTGTGCTTATACTGAGCTCATGTCTAGCGCCTATCTTAATAGCGCCCCGAGCCGTCGTGCCGTGGACCAAAACAGCCACGGATTGAGTCCTCGAGTTCCCCTCCTTCTTCGATGATTATAGCTGGACCACTTCAGATGGCTTCTTAGACCTCCTGAGGCCCAATCCCATGACCGAGAGCCTTCAGTAGGTAATTGTACTAAATCATTACGTACGTCATTTGATATACCTGAACGTGTACGTCGACAAGATCTATGAAAAATCCTTGTCTCATCTTGTACTAAGTATTGAAAAGTGACTAGCCGTGCTGGGACTCATCTCAGTGAGAACACAGGCTTTCTTCTGCATGAAAAGGTTCAACGACCTACACTAGAGCACAGACAAGATGCGGCGCACCGAAACATGGTGAGAAAGGTAAGTTCTTTTCTTGCGAGCTAATCATGAAAGGAGGATCATCACCCGTCGGATGCGGACGATCCACCCTTGGGAGTACCACAAGGTGCCCCCCCCCTCCCCGAACGGTACCTTCTAAGCTTAAAAATGCATGCTAGTCAAGGGTTGTTTGTAAGAGGAGTTATATGACATTAAGAGACTGAGAAGTCCATTCAATGAGAGTAGAGAAAAGTGGCATATGGGTGGTCAAATATGTATACCTCAGGGAGGATCGCATGAAGCCGTACACGGTCGCGCGTTTAATGGTGTCCATGGTGTTTCTTAAGGTAGGAGCATGTGACCTTCTCAGTGTCCAGGCAACACAATCACTTTGCCCGGAACGGGCTATTGGTATTTCGGCCCAAGGTCGACAAAACACACAAAGTGACAATACAGGACACGTGGTTGTTGGGAAGGGCCATTTATATCACACATTGCCGTCCTCGGATCTCTAAGATCACCACCATCGCCGGAGTGGGTTCGATGTGAGAGACCTGTGGCAAACGAAGGGCGTGTTGTTGTCAGACAAACAAAGTATCGGAGAGAAAAGTGAGAGTCTGACAAGTTTGAGAATGGAATATGATCGAGGAGCTCACAGGAACTGGAGACTCACGGGAGAGTGAGAACACAAGGAAATACCCAATGAATCATACTCTTCTCCCATCACCCAGAGGCTCGATCTCTATTCTTGAACCGTGAAAGTAGTCCTGATAACGTATTTAGTCTTCAACACTACGACCAGGTCTCTACTTTGGACCTCTGGACCCCGCCAGATATCTTTCTACAGCCTCCCTGTGTCTTGTCTATCTTGTTTCCCAGCCGTTTCCAAAATCCAATAACACAACACTGCACCCTCTTATTTCCCCAAAGAACGACCGCACCCACATCGTACCAAAAGCTTTTGAACCCATAACTGACAATGAAACTTACCACCACATGCCACGCCGGACTACTCCTCGCCGTCCCCGCCCGAGCCAGCATCAGCGACTCCTGCAAGAACCTGAAGCTGACCAGCACCGAAGCCGGCGCACATATTTGGTTCACCTCCAACTGCTCTGGCCTGCACGAGTGGTCGTGCTCCATCATCGACCTTAACTTGTGCTATGGCTGGGTCATCGGGAACCAGACCGCCACCGAGACGATCATGGCTGAGGCTTTGTAAGAATTCCTGCTCTCCCTTTTGTCTTTTCGTAACCACTCTCATGTGTCTCTCTTTCTCTCTCTGTATCTCTCTAGGTGTGTGTGTTGTGTTCTGACCTGGGGTTTGATAACCATAGTGGTAACTTCGGAACCAACTGCACCACCTGCAAACAGGAGGTCCTTCATGATCCCACGATCGTCACATGCAACTGCCTGGCCTATTATGACGGCGAGGTAGGTCCCATCTATGAGGACACGCAGTTCAGCCTTGGTAAGTCTTCAAAGTCCGGATATCTTCTCCTTTTCCCTTTCTCTCCCAGCCCTTTGTCTTCTCCAAGCCTGCATATCCCAACAAGAACTCTGTAAAACCTATTGATGACTGACCTTGAGGTTTCTGGAAGATGCGGCCCTGGAGAATGCCGATGGGTTCCTGCAGTGCTTTGAACAGCAGGGACGTTTTCAGAGTTTCTGCTGAAGGGAGGGGTCCATGAGTGCTGCTAAATTACTCGCATCCTCGCTTGTAGCGCGAGTAATCAATTACCACAGCAAGAGCTGAAAGTGGCCAATCTAAGTACTTAATTCTTGACGGTCGTTGATGGCATACAGAAACAGAGACCTTGCCATTCATCGTTAACAACGTCTGTACTTACCTTTGTGCTCTGTCCATCATACGTCAACCAGAAATTGTATCTGGAGCGTCTCAGACCCGCTACCCACCATGATTGAAGTTCCCGCCGTAATCGCGTTATCCAGCATGGAATTTTTGCAAGCGACGATCTTGCTGGCCCAACCCACCATTTTGTCCAACTTGCTGGTCTTCCAAGACATTTACTGGGGAAATGTATGAGATCAAGGCTGAATAGCATGTAAATTACCAGGACCGTTCACCTTGTCAACGTCTTCTGGCTGTCTATGCGACGGTAAAAGTATCACAATCCACTGGCTGTACAATGCGGCTCGTCTTCAGCGCAGGACGATCTGCCACCTCTTCTCAATTTCTTGCATCAAATCTCCTTGTACTCGAGCTTTCCTTCTAACTTCTTCGCCTCGGCCACCTTGCGCACAGCCTTGTTGAAATCGTCTTGATTGACGGCCTCCCGATAGTCTTTAATCGCAAACAAGCCGGCCTCTGTGACGACGTTGCGCAGATCTGCACCGTTAAGGCCATCACTCATCTTGACCACGCTCTCGAAGTCGATGTCGCCCTCGGTGATCACGCTGGCAGCGTGGATCTTGAGGACCTCGAGGCGGCCGACCTCGTTGGGCAGGGGGATCTCAATCTTGCGGTCCAGACGTCCAGCACGCAGCAGCGCAGGGTCAAGGGTATCAGGTCGGTTCGTGGCCATGATGATCTTGGTCTTTCCGAGGTAGTCGAAACCGTCGAGCTGGTTCAGCAGCTCCATGAGCGTTCTCTGGATCTCTCTGTCTGCGGATGTACCCTCGGAGAACCTTCGTCCACCGATGGCATCGATCTCGTCCATGAAGATGATGCAAGGCTCGTGTTCCTTGGCGTACCCGAACATCTCGCGAATGAGACGGGCAGACTCTCCTATGTACTTGTCGACGATGGCGGAGGAGACAACTGTACGGCACGTATCATGTTAGGGTGTGCGCCGTAGTCGGTCGGGCTCAAGTGCAGGAGCGTGCATTGTTCAGGGCATACATACCTTTCAAGAAATTGGTCTCCAGACTACTCGCCACAGCACGCGCCAGCAGGGTCTTTCCTGTTCCTGGGGGCCCATATAGCAGCACGCCTTTTGGTGGCTTGATGCCGACTCGCAGGAAGAGTTCTGGGTTCTTGAGGGGCAGCTCGATGACCTCACGCAGCTCCCTGATCTGGTCGTTCAGGCCACCAATGCCGGCGAAGCTGACCTGGCCAGGATCCTCAAGAGACATGTTGTAGACGAGAGGGTCGACCTCCCGGGGGAGCATGCGCATAATTGTGAGGGTTGTCATGTCGAGGGCGACGCGAGTTCCTTGCTTCAGCTTCGCCTTGTCGACCTTGGAGCGGCAGCCGACGACATATCGAGGACCGGAGGATGCCTTGACGATAACTGTGCCAGGTGGTGTCAGTAGGGCAACATCGCCATACAAAGAGGAAAGACGAAGAGGAGGGGGAAGAGGGGGAAGGAAAAGAGTGCGGCAGCATACATCTCTCGTCATCGAGCTGCTTGAGGACCTCGCCGATGATCTGGCCGACACTTTGTAATGCCTTGATGTTCTCCTCTGTTTGGTTGAACTCCTTCTCGAGGTCCTTGATCTCCAGCCGCAGGTTCTTGAGCTTGACCTCCCAGTTCCGCGACTCCAGCAGCGACTCGGTGTAGCGCGTGATGGCGTTGCTCCTCTCTGGGTCAGACATGTTTGTTGTTGGGGGGCCTGGCTGGCTTCGGGGATTGGGATGTGGGAGGGAGCAGCAGCGGGCGGAAGAGGAGGCTCCTCCTGTATTAGCTGTCAGATGGAATGAGTGGTCAAGAAGGGCTGTCTGAGAAGGAGGAGGAGGAGGCGGGATGGGGTGTTCTGATGAGGGAGAATGAGAATGCGTTGGAGTTGACGTTTGCGCGTGGCAGTAGTCGTTTGTGCTGCAGTTGACGTTGACGCAGGGCCGCCCCAGCCCAGAGCGAGCTCAGACAGGTCCAGCGTCCCAACAGCGAGCTTACACAAGCTTCTGCTGCCTTGTGCTGTGTCCCGGCTGGCAAGGCCGTGGCGCTGACAGGGATAGCCGGCTTGGCTTAGCAGCTTAGCTCAGTTAGTACTTCTGGTACTAAAGGGAAGGTACCACCAATCTGCCAAATGCCAAGGTACGTACATCCGGTACCCTACCTACGGTGATCATCTCGTCGTCGTCGTCGAAGATGTTTGAACATGAAATCGAGAAAGCCCCACACCACCACTCCACAGCCTCGTTTTAGAGGACTCAATTCCTGAAAATATCGGGCCTGGACTTGTAAACAGTCTTTCTTTCTTTTAATTCTATGCAACCTCCTTCGTACACGTTCTTGACCCGAGAGCAGGACCATTTGGAGACCCTTACGATCCTCGCCTTGAAAACAACAAACAAAGAAGACATTACCAATTACTATCGCTAGATCCCAAACTAACTCTGCTCAAGAACGCCACTTTGGTATGCTGTTTGTACTGTCTGTATGTAAATGCATAACCCGCTTGCCCGTCTTGAACCACCGACTGACCCTCATGCTAGCCTTGCCCGCCTCCGAAAAGCATGGCCGCCCCCCTCCGAGATCCTATACACCCAAGGCAGCTCTTCGTCGATCAAGAGAGCCGTGGACTCTTCCATCGCCCCCTCTCCGTATGCCACCATGCGTCCTCGCCATACTTATCCGTCGCGGACCTGTCATAGTTATACGAGTTCCACCGGCCTGTACATCCATCAATGACCTTGGTCGCCTCGCCGGCGCCGGCCTCCTTGATGCTCTTACTGCTGTTACTCTTCTTCACTTTGTCCCTTCCCTCCAGCCCAGCACCACCACAAAAGGAGCCTGTGACACAACCCGTCCCGTACCCGGCACCGCTCCTCGATGCAACGTCGCCCTTCCTGCACAGGTCCTCTCCGCCATCCGAGAGCAGCTCCGCGACACCAACCAGCCCGCCACGTTCATCTGTCCCGCCCTCATCCGGCGTCAGCAGGTAGATGATCCTGCTCGTAACGTCGCCGATATACGCCGCCAGCCCAGACGATTCAAGTATTGTCTCCTTCTCATCTTGGATATTCACCTCGATCCGCGGGAACCGGCGCGCCGCCTCCAACCTCGCCTGGGCCGCGAGTCGCGCCTGGTGGAGATCACTGCCCGCCTCGCGCCCAGGACCACCAAACGCCTTGCCGCTATCCCTTGTGTCAGAGGACAGACGACCGTCCAGATCGTACACAGCACTGGGGTCGGTTGCCTTGCTGCTACTGCTGAAACTGTTGGCAGGTATGTGGGAGGGTCGCGTGCCGCTCGGTGTCGACGACGCCGCCGGCGAGGATGCCTGGTTCACCAGGCCGGTCCGGAACCTGTCGCCAGGAAGCTCAATCCGCTCCTTGGGCCGGCAGAGGGCCTGGAACAGGCCACCCGTGTCGCAGGGAGTGCGCAGGAAGCGCAGGTTGGGAAAACCGTTGGCAGCGATGCTTCGCGCGAGGAGGGTATCGGCCCTGGTGGGGCCACCTGTACTCGCACTCCCTCCGTTCCGATCGGCCGTGTTCAGCCCGCTCTCGAAGATGTCCCAGTGAAGCATCTTCAGGGACTGAGACGCAACATAGGGCATGAAGCAGAAGAAATCGTCGTCTGGTGTGGGCGCTAGAGCCTGCACAATGCTGAACGTGGTGAGATTCGAGAGGTTGGAGAAGATCCGGACAATGGCTGGGAGGGAGTCGACATTTTGATGGATCAAGGTCAGAGTTTCAAGTTCCTTGGCCGAGTCGTGTGTCGCAAACGTGGTCAACCCGGCAGTGGTGACACCGGGACAACGCGCGAGGCCGAGCCTCTTCAGAGGCTTGGGCAGAGCCAGCAGAGTATTGTCGTTGAAAGAAACAGCAGCAATGTCTGACAAGTACAGTGACCGCAGCGAGGGTAGATAGGTGAGGATGACGCGGAGAAGGCTGTTGGGAGTGTGGAGGTTTGCGCCGGGAAGACAGTGGATCGTGAGGTGAGACAATTCGGTCCATTCCATATGCTGCCGGACGAAATTATTGGCGAGCTGGACTGGGAGATAGTTGAGAGATTGTGAGGGACGCCCAGATCCCACCGAGGATGAGGCATGTCTGGGTGGTGGACGGCCCTTGGTTTTGGTGAGCCGTGCCTGCTGTTGACCGTCTGGCTCAGCTGGTTCCGCGTCCACGACCCAGGTCATCTCCTTGAGCTTTGTCCTGGTCGACAGGGCCTTGAAGATCCTGCTGTCGCTGTGGTTGTAGACAGGGTAGAAGCCTTGCAGCCGTTCGAGGTTCGGGCAGGCCATCACGACAGAGGCAACAATGTCGTGATAAGATTCGGGCTCTAGAGGGGCCTCGTCCGCAAGGGCTGGCACCTTGAGGGCGCGGACCGTCGAGGCGATCTTGGGGTTCGACCGGAGGGTCCTTCGGAGGAGAACCAGCCTCGTGGAGTAGACGCCTTTGTACTTCTTTCTCTGCACGGCGCTATCTGGGCCTACCAGCTGAATCTCCTCGTACAGCACGACCCTGGCAGCATAGAGCCATCGCCTGTTACACACAGCGATCGAGCAGCAGTCTCGCATCCAACATGTCGCACAGCTGCTGTTCCTTTCCTCCTCCTTTAGATGGAGCGCCTTCAGATGATCCAGGATCATGCGCAGTACCTCATCAGGCAGCCTTGTGAAGACCTCGTTGGGCCCGGGTCTCGACACACGAACCTGTTTGATCATATCTGGCCGTCGCTGCCACGCAGATCCAGACTGGCGATATGGCATAGTCGGCTGTGCGAAAGTTGAAGGGGAAGAAGAGAAAGCCTCCTGCTCTGCTGACATGGGACCCCAGCTCATCGCCCGCATCCGACCCAGGTCGTTCGTGATGGAGTCAAAAGATTGGAACGGTTCAGACTGGCGATTTTCGCTCATCTCGGCCAGCTTCGTGGGACTTGTGAGGCGTTGGGGCCTGGCATACATCTGTGGCCGCCTGATGGGCTCCTTCTCAGTAGCCTGTGGGCTGTCAATACTGCTGTATCTGTTCCCGTCCGAGGACGATGCCACACGAGAGCTCATCTCAGGCAGGGAGTCGCTGGACCTGACCGTCCCGAGTGGGGAGGGGAATGTGTTGTTCAAAGAGGCAGCGACATGAGCCGCAAAAGCCTGTGATGTTCGCTGGTCGGGCTGGTAGGTCATGGTGCGAGGTCTCATAACGGGCGTCGTGGCAGTGCTGTTTACTGGAGCACCTGTTGCTGCTGTGCCTCTCAAGGCCAAGTCTTCTCCCCCACTGCTCTGGGGTCTCTCGTCCGCACGGCCATTCGCTCGAGCCCGTATGGAGGCGTCTCCACCGCTGCTGCTCTGGAGCCGCCTTCTTGCGTCGTTCTCGGAGAAGACGCCCTGGCCCATCGTGTCTGCTCGGCTGCGCCTGCGCTTCATGAGATCATCCCATGAGCCCACCGTCGGCGGTCTCTGCGCCATCGAGACCGGCCGTGGCCTTTCAACGGCCGCCATCTCCTCCGCAGTCATGCCCCTTTCTGTACGAGAGTTGACACCTCACAACAGAGAAGAGCAGACGAACTGGGCGAGCAGCTGTCGCATGTGGGTTTCATCGAACAAAGAACAATAAAAATAACAGAAAATGATTGGCTGCGGCCGCCCTGTGTCTGTCTACGGGGGTCGAGAGCTGCAGTGTGCGGTCCAGTTGGGGCGGCGTCAGCCCTCTTTTGAGAGGGCCGTGCTGATGAAAGAGAGCTGAACAGAAGCTGGTGGCGACTGGGGTCTTGGTTGGTTTTCAAAAGGGCTGAAGTGAAGGCCGGCGCGAGGTAATTACTAGTAAAGTAGTAATACTGTAGCTGAGCAATTTAGATACAAGCTCTGCCCGATCCCGAGCCCAGCCCAGCCGCACGCCGTAAAAAATGGTCGGTACTGTCGTAAAAATTATTGACGGGTCGGTTACCCAAGAGCTGCATATCCTCCGTGATCAGCTGTAGCCACACAACACGCCCGCTCCAAAGGTCGTCGTGAAAAGAAATACGAGACAGGCCAGCCTTATACCGGTGATGTGTTTAGTGAAAGGAGCGAAAGAGGGAAGGGTAGGAAAGAAAGAAAAAGGCGAGGTTGCGGAAACCAAGCACAGAGATCAAAGAGAACAGGTAAGAAAAGAGGTAAAAATAAATACATACAAGAAGAAAAAAGAGAGAGAAAAGAGGGCAATCAGGTGCGGATCGAACAAATATCGACATGTCGGCAACAGGGCGGCAACAACCCACTCCGAGCGAAGGAAACTAAACCTGCTGTGTGCATGCAACAGTGGAGAACCTTCATGGTGGTGGGGGGGGGGGGTGCAGACGTTGATCCAAGGTACTGTACAGTAAATAAGATGAACTAAGATGAGCCAGTGAGCGACCAAGCCTATGAAGATCAACACGTCCTTCTCAGCCAACCATTGATGCACCGCCCTTCACCATCTCTTGTCCCAAGGGTCGATCGCAACCTTGTATATCTAGTCGCATCTGCATAGTATCTATATGGCAAAATAGTGAGCATGGTACTAAAGCAGCAAAGAGTGCTGGTCCTCTTATCTTGAAAAACAATCCTCAATACTCATACTGTGTGTTAGAACAACGCTTGCGCGGCCCCCCCCCCCCCTGGAGGGCCTTTGTCCATCGGGCACCCGGCAGCCTGGGCGACCACAACAATTAGTTACTTGATAAATAGCGGCTCGTCTGTCACCACCACACCATCAACTGGGGACGTTGGGCCTAACAGGTGCCTCTTCCTGTCCAAGCTTTCAGGCGCACTCAAGCATATACTTCCTAAGGGCGGGTTCGATGAGATGTGCGCCTTTAGCACTGCCGCTAACATTGGGCTCATCTCCCCTCTTGAACCGCTCACACGAGAGAGAGAGAGAGAGAGAGAGAAAGAGGGGGGGGGGGCCAGGGCGCAAAACTGGGTCAAAAGGCAGCAAAGCCGCCGAGGCATCCGCCGATGACGGATTTGGTTAAACGGTGAGACGCCATACGGCTAAAAGAAGTCGACCTGCCAGCCCATTTTGGGGGGCTTAAACCTGGGAAATTAACGTTCTGGGTCAAAAGCAGAGCTTGTTCTGCATCCTGGAGCATTGCCATTACGAATTCTTCTTGGCTATGAGAAAGAAGAAGAAGGCCATCTGCTCGAGTTTATTATACGAGTATATGTGCTTGGCAGTGAGGAGAAGAAGATCAGAGGAAGGGCTTCTTTTACAGATCATGGTGAAACAGAGCGAACAAAAGGTCGATCTCGGGAAGTTTGATTGCCAAAATTGAAAGGTCGTAATGCATGGTAAATAAAAGCAGTTTCAAAACGAACCACTCTCCTAACCCCCAGATAGAGGGCGTCAGCAGGGCGTGCCAATCGGATGCCTGGGCAAATTCCTCAGCCTGCAGCCGCGCAGCCGAAGCCGAAGACACCCTTGTGTAGAAATATGCCTACACAGCTAGTCCTGGCCTGCCGATCAGGGGTACAGAGTCGTATTGCAGTTGGGGCCTGAGAACGAATGACTTCACGTCATCACTTGGTAGTATTTAGTACTACAGTTCAACAAACGTCGCACATATCAAAAGTCGGAGATATCCACCTGGAGTCAGACGATGTGCGTGAGAAGCGGGCATTTATTCAAAATATTTTTACGCGCGCGCGCGATGAGCGTCACGAGAACAGCGACAAGGAGCGAGGACAACGGAAGCCAAAGCCCGCAAATCAAAGTCACCTCTTAGTCGAATTCTAGTTCCACCCCTAGTCACTCGAGCACTAAGATTGCCCTTGCTATTCCTAATCTTTTCGGCGTTTGTCGCGTTTGGTTTGACAGTCCACTTCTATGCACAGGCTCTCTCGCAGATAGGATGGGATACGACTTGTAATCTGTTGGCTGGGCAGCCTCAATACAGCCTCTGGCAGCCCTAAAGAAGCCCTGTGTGGCGGCCTGCCGCTTGACTCTGCTTCGGCTCAAGAAGAACACGGACCTCCGGCCTCTGAAGATCTCTCTCTGCTTCGCATTGAAATGGTAATTAAGATTCTCTTCGTCATTTTCTTTGCGCACCTGGTGTCTAGGGATCGTCCAGAATCGTTCATAACTAGCAAATCCGACAACCTTGATTACCGCCTTATTGCCATCATCTCTGCAGCAATTTGTCTTCGTTCCTGCTGGTTTCTACCTATGCGGCTCCTTGGCTGCATCCCTAGTGCTAGTCCATCTTCACACTGAACATGTACCGACATTAAGCCGTGCAGCTGGGCGGCCTTTAGGCATGCTCATATCGCGGTCTTGGTGGCAGGCTGAGAAGTGCTGACAGCATGGCATGAACGGTGCTGGATCAGCAGCCACAGAGCTAGCGACAGACGGTGTGTGAACGCAGGAATACTGGTTCAACAAGAACTGACAAATTGTGCGTATCGTGCAAGCTGGTACGTCAAAGGATACAATGAGAGCCATAAGAACGTTGCTCCATAACAGTCATAGTCAACAGATGTGATGAAATGTCCAGCACTTACACTTCAATATGATTGGCAGTTGCATAGGTCAGGATATAGCCCTTGATTCTTTTCTTCCTAAGAAGGATTTATATCTACAATGGAAGAGAAGATGGCAAGACTGGCAGTGATGAGACGAAGAAGTATAGTAATAGATGAAGAGATGATGTCAGGTAGGTGTGTACTATCTAGAAGGCAGGTGTTTTAAAGCTGAGTACTTAAGTACTCAGCGAAAGAATTGATATAATGAGCCTTCCTACGTGAGATGCATCAATACTTCAGCCCAGGGACTTCTCAATACGTAATCCAGCTCGATGCTCACCAGGAGAAGGCATTACTCGGGGTCGCTGCATTTCACCTGGTGCGTGTCCACGGATCTTACATCCATTACCCAAGACACGCCGGCTCTGCTGAAGGGGTTGTCCCTCTCAGATCTAGATCCTCAAATTTGCCCTGGTAAGATCTACCGCAGCCGGAACTGTAGCTGAAGAAGACGATTGTATATCTTGGAAACTTCTTGTCTGAGAGACCTGGCTGGATCTTGTCTGAAACCGACGGGATGATCATTTTCATGTTACGTCTAGCTTGAACGAGCAGGCCTTGTACACACGCAACTTATGATGTGAACAGGCCAACACAGGCTACGCTCTTGGTATCATGCTATATAACCTCTGTGAATGTTGAATCCTTGCTGGAAATATACTTTGTAGTGTTCTCGAGGTCTGGCGTGCTTCCAGCAAATGCAGTCTCCACTCGATTAGGCGCTTAGTTTTTGATGAATGTCTCGGTCTCTAGGGCTTCATCAAGATTACCGCAAAGCAATAAATCGCCAGGTGTGTGTGTGCGAGCGCGAGAACCAGTCTTATGCAATAAATTATGTCTATGTGAACCGAAAAAAGAAGAGAGGGAGAAGGGAAAAGTGGAGGGGGGCAAAAAAGAAGAAGAAGAAAAAAAAAAAAAGGAGGCTATCCACATTTCTTTCACACCAATAGCAGGCAGCTGATTGTGGGTTGTTACTAATGCAAGCACTTGAAGCAAATGCGGCTCTCTTTCCAGTGGAAAATATTTTTTTATCCTACGTGGCGAGCTTCTTTTGTGGGTCCTTTACATCATGGGTGGCTCCATGGAAAGACGGACGCTTGTCGACCCCGCGATAACCTCATACTTCCTGCCCAACGGGATGCCCAACACAGTATGTCTCTATAAAACCGTTGTTTTTTTCTGCACAGCCTCGATCTCTTCCTCTTACCACTAATTGAAATAAAAATAAAAATAAAAATCATGGGCAACAGTAACGACTATGGGAGTCGTGCGTCCCAGGACGGCGGCGATGGTGCGCCTCTACAACGTTGGACGTCGACTCTCGAGGAGGCCCCTGGACTCGCCCCTCCGGCAGGTCTGCCTGGCCTCCCTCTTCGTCGGCGAAGCACAGCATCTCGGCACAGCGTGAGGTTCCCAGATGACCTGCGGCGGAATTCTCAGGTCGTTGCCGACGACGAATACCTTGAGGGCCTGGCCAGGAGCGCGTCCGCCATCAGTGGAGCTGGTGGTCATGATACGGGACACCTCCGCCAGCGACGCGAGTCGCAGGACGGTGTATTTGAGCTGCCCGTCATTCAGAGACCTCGCGCCGCAAAGCCAGGACTACCAAGCACCATCCGTGAGGTCCCTTCCAACCTGCCCACGCCATCTTCCACCCGCCCACCCTCTCCTTCGACGCCAGGGACCCGCGTCTTGGAGGCCGTCGACTACATGGGCGTGCACACACCCACTGCCTTTGGTTCACCACAGACGCCCCAAAGTGAAGCGGAGCACGAGATCGGCGTTGGCCATGCCTACCCTGACATCGGTATCATCGCATCCTGGCGTGGCGCCCTCGTGCTGCTTTGCACATGCGGTGCCCAGCTGATGGACAATGTCTTCATGACCAGTATCAACATCGCCCTACCGGCCATCCAGAAGGACTTTGGGGTCGGCAGTTCCGATCTCCAATGGCTCATCTCCGCCTACACCCTCACCTTTGGCGGCTTCTTGTTGCTGGCCGGCGTGTTGTCGGACAGGTATGGCCGGAAGCTGATCTTCTGCTGCGGCATGGCCAAGCTGAGTGTGTGGACGATCGCGAACGGCCTCGCCCCCTCCTTCATCTCCATCGCCATCTTCAGGGCGCTGCAGGGGATCGGCGCTGCCATGACCGTCCCCAGCGCCGTCGGGCTGATCAGCAATTATTTCGTGGCCAGAGAACAGACTCTGGCCTTGACCATATTTGGCTCGGCCGGCGCTGTGGGCTTCTGTATGGGCTTGATGTTTGGTGGATTCTTGACCTCCTCGCTCGGATGGCGCTACATCTTCTACGTCGCCGTGATTGTCACCGGCTCCCTCGGTATACTCGGCTGGTATTGCTTGCCCAAGGACCGCATGGATGGCCACTCCCGGCCGAAGCTCGATTTCGTCGGGGCGGGCCTGTCCACCGGAGGACTGATCCTCCTCAGCTACGTGCTCTCCAGCGGTGGTGAGTACGGGTGGGGCAAGGCCTTCATCATCGTGCTGCTCCTCCTCAGCGTGGCCATGATTGTCGTCTTCGCCTGGGTCGAGAAGAAGGTGCCCAATCCCATCATGCCCCTTTCGCTGTGGAAGCTCGAGAACTTTGCGGCCCTCTGGGTGGGCGGTTTTGTCATGTACGGCGGCTATCAGACGGCCATCTACTACACGACGCTGATCTGCCAGGAGGTTAACGGGCTGAGCGCGGGCGAGACTGCCGTGCGATTCCTGCCGATGGGCGCCACGGGCTTCATTTGTAGCCTGAGCATGTCGCGGGCGCTGGAATGGTTCAACGCCAAGTGGATGCTCGTCACAGGCATGGTCATCTGCGCTCTGGCGCCCATCTCCGCGGCCCTGATGCAGCCGAGCAATGTGAGCTTCTGGAGACATGTCTTTCCGACCACAGTTCTGAGCGTGGCTGGCACCACCATCGTCTACTGCACCATCACCGTGGTCCTGCTGGCATCCGTGCCTGCCAATGTCAAGTCTCTCTGCGGGGGTATGATCAATACGGCCTTCCAGATTGGCAGCGGTGTCGGGCTGGCCCTGTCCAGCGCTGTGGTCCAGGCTGTCGACGTCAACAAGGGTCACACTGAGCTTCGGCAGTACGAGACAGGGCTTTGGTGTGTCGTCGGCCTCGCTGGTGTGGGGATCTTGGCAAGCATCTTTGGTGTCAAGGACAAGGGGAAGTACGTGGGCGGACCTGTCATGGCACACTAAAGAGATGCAACTTATTATCCCAACTTTAACTCTATAGATGTCTTTTGGATGCCGGACCAACCCTAATAAACAACAACAACCATCTAGAATAGATTTCAGTTTGTTTTCCTTATACCCCCGTCTCTGTAGTTAGAATTCAAGTCTTAACGTTTTGCAAATAAGTCTATATTTTGGGTTTCTGTGGCATAATCAATATCTGACAAATGGTCGTCACCAATACAAGGAGTTATGAACAAGGGCTCACCATTACCTTCTGCCTCCGTCATGACAGTGAAAGCATATTGACCTACACAATATTATTAAACTACAGCAAAGAGTCATGGCTCTATATGCATACCAGCCCTCGTCCTTTTGCATTTACCCGTATCCGCCTTCAAATTATTCCAAGCTAAATTAAATTTCTTAAAATTCCATTTCATTCCTTTTTGGGTTATTGGTTTTTTGTAATTGCCAACGATAGCCTCAGCCAGCCTTTTGTGAGGCTGGCTGATCTCATCTTTTCCTTTCTCTTTTTGGAGCACAGATCCCTAATAGCAGTCATCTCCCACATTACTATGCTATACAGACGGGGATATTGTAGACACTAACAATTGCCATATTATTGATGTCGAGACGGTAGCATCATGGCGGCTGTGACACCTCCCTTGGAATGATGTTGGTCCAGTGTCGAAATTGTCTGCTTTTCCCTGGTAATTATACCAAAACACCCCTCCCCCAAACCTTCTGCCACAAAACCAAAAAAAAGAAGACACAACAGGAAAGAAGAAGAAAAAAACACAACACTTTCGAGTCAGTGGCCTTATCGTCTTTGCTGTCTATGACGTGTAAGATGTTGGTCCGTTTTGTTGAGCTTTTTGCCTGCCATCTTTGATTTGATATTTTGGATCCGTCCCCTGGATTTATGAGGCCACCTTTAGGAAACAGAAGAATATTTTGATGGAACGTCTAGCTTGCCAATGTTCCAGGTCCTGCTTTCCAAAACTCCACGCAATACACAAGAAGAAGAAAAGGGGGAAAAAAGACAGAGTCAGAATTCGACCAGAACATGCACCTTGAGGTTTTGGTAACCAGATAGATCAGGTAGGTCTATAGGTTAGAAGTAGTGTCAAAGAAAGAAGAAGAAAAAAGGGCCACGAGTCATTGCCAAAAGACTTTGGTTCGCTATCCAGGATTCGGGTCTGTGGTGTGTTGATAAGAAATGTGTAACGTCGTCTCCCAACGGTGTCTGGCCACGGTGAGTATCTGAGAATCAACCCGCTCCCTTGGTTATGACGAATAGCTCCGAAATATGGTGTTTTTTTGTTGAATGTAATGTTGATAGCCACAAGATGGATGACCCCATGGAACCATGAATTTGCCCCCATTCGACATGGGCAATATCGTCGTCTCTGCCTCTCGCAGTGTTCTCCCAGTCGAGTTAGGCGCGGGTATGAATGAGTCGCGAAGTGCATGCGGTGGTTGCGCGTCCCCGTCTACCGTGGTGTCTCTTAATTAGGAAGGAAAGGAAAGTAAGAAAGAAAGAATGCTTTTGACAAGATGCTCCGTCTGTCCGTAGGTTGCCATAGTGAAAACCGAAGTTGTCTTTTTGATAATAGAAGGTTGCGAGGCTTGTGTGTGTGGTGGCCGGTTTTATAAGAACTCTCACGGGTGGCACAACGGGCATTTGCCTGGTTGCACTATGAACCTCTCATGAGGACCCTGGGGACACCTCCTTGACTTGTCGCCGTCCATGGATGTACGGATGAAGTGCAAGCCGGGGTCGTTGCAATGCTCGTAGATATAGTAGTTCTTTGTGACATTGCACATGATGAAGGTGATGCAGCCCGTCGGGTATAACGAAGGGTGGTACGGGCGAGTATCAATGTCGAAGAGGGGGCGGGAGGGAGGAGGAGAAGGAAGAAGAAGAAAGAAGAGAAGGACGTGTGGGGTTGGAGAGAAGGACAGAGAGAGTCCGGTGCATGCAGCAGGCAGGACAGGATTATACACGCACGTATATAAAGCAAGAACTACTACCCCATCGTCAAGTTGAGGCGTATAGATGCCCAAGATATATGAAGCGGAGATCGGGTCGACATGGGACGGCGAATTAAGCCGGGGCTCTGCTGAGACGGGGTGCTATTACGACAAGTGGTGTCAGATTATAATAGGGCTTGTGTGGGTCTTGTAAACGGTATGAAGGAGAAGAAGGAGGGGAGGGGGGGGGGGCTTCCTGGTTATGCACCCTGGCTAGCCTGTATATGTCTCCTGATGTTGTTGCACCTTAGCAGGTGGCGAGATGGAGGTCGACGAGGTAGTTCGTGGACCAGACAAAGACACAGATAGAGAGGGTGGCTTGTTGCTAATGTTTCTCAGTGTAACTACAGGCCCGTGAGCCTAGAGTCTGACGACGAGGAAACTTTCCCGAAGAGGACAGGAAGGATCTTCCAAAACAAGGCAAAATTTGCGAGTGTGTAAATGGCGGGTGAGAAGTGACAAGTGACAGGATGTGTGTGTGTGTGTGTGTGTGTGTGTGTGTGTAATTCCCAAGGGTTGGGAAAGGCCGGGGTGACCGATTTGGGCAGATTTGTATTAAGCCACACCCTGAATCCGACTACGAGGGCCCGACCCACCCACAGGAATGCCGCGCGCCTCAGCTGAAATGCACATCATACTATGGGAAAAGAAAGAAAGAAAGAAAAAAACGGTGCCGTTGGGGGGGACGGCACGAGCGGATCAGTGGAGGATTGGTGTGTGGGGTGGGCAGAAGGGGGGGAGGGAGAGAAAGAGAAGGGTAGCATGTCAGAGCCTGAAGCTTAGACGAGGGCGTGATTCGCAGTTGCTTTATCAGGTAATACCCATGAAGGTGGATAGAGTCAATTGGGTATCCCAGCAGCGATCACCGACAAGAACAGGGCAGACCGAGTCGCGGTAAAATTACTCTGCACATACACAATTTCCTGGCTACGTCTGGACAGCGGCCAAGTTTATCCAACGTCGGAGGGCAGAGCGCTAGTGGACTCTGGACATGGATCATGGAGGCCCTTCTGAATGGGATTTGAAACATTACTCGGTAGACCCGCGCAGAGAAACAAATACCAGGATGGAAGACCCGGAAGCTTAAGTCAGAAGACACACGGTCCAGAGCTTGAGACAGGCCCAGCATCAAGGCTTTTGGAAACCCAGCTCAGACGCAATGAGGTCCAAGTCAGTTACATCCAGGCGCACGTGGTCAACCGTACAAAGGTACTACAACAATGTAACTTCTCTCAAAGAGCGTGCGGACCTTGTGCATTAAGGATATGTACGTCGTTGGCTTCATGTCCAGTGGTACGTAAACAAATAGCCCAGCAGAGAAGGGATGCGGGTTGTACGTGAACCATGACACTTCTAACAGGGTAGCATTGCCTGTCTAGACCACGGCTCTGGAAGTATCCGTCACACACGCGTGTCAAGGCGTTGTGAAGCTAAGTAAGGTAGAAAGCTGGCGGGTGGGGTTTGCCTTCAGGTTTTGCGGTAGGACTTCGGGGCTCGCCATGCATACACAGGAGTGACAGCACCACGATGGCATACCGATAGCCGGCGCGAACTATAACGGTCTTTCTTATAGCGGTGCCATTCTCTCCCACCTACGTGAACGGTTCCACCTGTATGCGATTTTGCCACACTGCCTCCTCCCAAGTATGGTGACTACAAAACTCAGCGGATCCGTTGCCTGTACTCCATCTGAAGGAAACCTAATGACCAAGTAGATTAGTCGACAATCATAGCACTAGAGTAATTTTCTCTCCCCCCCCCCTCTCTTCTCTTCTCTTCGTTTCTTTCCTCTCCGATGGACCCATGACGTTCTGCTTCAACGTTGTGGCTGTGTGGATGCCAAGCCAAGTTGCTCTCTGGAAAATTTAATTGAGTCCTGGGCAAGTGGGCTGGCTGTACTTTCGAAGACCCAGGTTGAGTTGACTTGACAGCAACATACGTGAGAGGCCCTTGCTGGGGGCCTGTCAGTATGTGCTCTCGACAGTCTCTAATTCATAGAAGGAATGGCCGCTATTTTTCTTCAGGATCAAACACGTAACAGATCATAGTATGAAGAAGATATGCAGGTATGAATTCCCCATGCAGCGACTTGACAGCCCCCCCCCCTGAAAAGCTAATGCACAGACGCGCACTTAGAGCGGGAGACGATGAGCCTGTAATCAAGCTTCAACGGCTCAGGAGCCGATCCTACCGCAATAGATTGGTCTCGGCCTTGACCATTTTTAAGATATATATATCTACACTCTCTGGTTTCTAGCTTGACCTGGCGTTGACTTGGGTGGAATGATGGCCACACACGCTCATGGATATCACATAAAAATTACATACGACTTTATCCGGCTAATCAGGTTTCTTACCTTCTTGGAAAATTGTTTTAAATTTTGTTCATCTGGGCTTTCTTGCTCTCAGACAAACCCTCAATCAATTCTAACTGAAGAGTCTTTGAGGTTGGCGAGCATACCAGGATCGACAGGAGACATAAAATACAGTTGAGCGATCGTCTGAACATGCTGCGCAGAGAAATGTTGGGTGGGTCGATTTTCTTCAATCAGGCTTTTCCGGAAACCCTCTTGTTTATTTAGCCCTGATGAGACGTCCTATTCCAGGGTGCTGCCGACGAGCCCTGGTCTTGCGGCCCCATAGATGTTCCGATATAGCTGCTCCTCAAGTTTTTCAAGCTCTCGTATCAAGTGCTGCGCCTGGGCTCCTTTTCTTTTTCTTCTTCTTCTCTCTAACCTACAATTCTGATCATAATGAGACTCGTCTGAGCTTGTCGCGTGTCTTTTGTTACCGCAAGATCCCATGAGGTCCATGGGCAAGTCAGTCTTAAAGGTGGGGAGGGGGAAGGGGGGCCGCGTTCCACCTTGACTCCATGGCAATTTTTCTGAAAAGTGACAGCTTAGAGATCATTGTAGAGAATGTCTGCCTGCGTGCTTAGACTCTTAGGACCACACGGGAGCATGGATGGGGACACGATAATTCGAGGGTGTCGCACTGACCTCGCAACTTGTGGATAAGTCTACACTTCTGAGACAGGAGGGCTTTAGCACTTTCGCTATTAGGGTCATGAAATGAATGGTGAGGCAATGCCTCTGACAGGAGTTTGTGCGATGGCGTCCATGATTTTTACCATGTACTTACAACGGTACCTTTGGACTTATTTCTTTTTTTACCCACCTTCAAGCCTTTCACGATCAAAATAAAAGAATGGAACCTTACCAGGCCAGCACGAGGTCCGATACGACCGTGGTACTTCCCGTTGGCACGCCGCACCTCGGGACAGCTGCTTCAGGTCACGGGCCAAGGCCCTCAGCAGCCTCTTCTGAGACGATCTCCCCCGAGAGGTTATTAATTTTGGCTTTCGGGGTCGAAACTTTCCATCTTCGGCCCCTAGACCGGTAGTTGGAATTGGGCTCGCCAAATGGCCTGTCGTCCCATGTGGGCTCCGCGAATGGTTCTATGCAGGGACAGACAGTGCCATCGAGCTCGGCCCCTCCATCCGGGACACCTTGGAATATCAGACGATATTCTCACTATCTCTACCGAGGCCCGGAGCCGAGGCTCTGACGGAGGTTTTCCCCAGATTAGGCCTTTTTTCACCCGAGGAGCGTTACAGTTACACTTTTGCAGGGGGGAAGGGAAAAAAAATAAAAATAAAAAATAAAAACAAGGACGAAACCATGCGCCTCCCAAGCAAGCCCCTCAAGTGTCGCTGCTCGTGCGACTTTTTTTCTTTTCTTTTTCTTTCTTCTTCATCCTCCAATTTTGATCTTCCGCGTCAGGGCCGCGCGCCCCTACAACGGACTTGCGCGCCCGGAACACTGCGCCCGGACTTCATTGCCCCTGGCAACAAATCTTCCAGACTCCAGAAAGGAAAATCCCCGGTAACAAAGCCCACGCCGTACAAGTCTCAAGAAATCATGGGTATCACGGGGCATCGTCAAAACTCCTGTCTGGCTATCCGATGTAGAAAATGGAGCCCAGACCCACTGGTACTACCATACGCAGGGCTGCTAGGAGGGGAGCGACAAAGTCTTCCTGACATTGCACGGTGTCTTTGAGATCGAGCCTCTACATATATATACATGGATCGCAGGTATTTCTCCATAAGTGGACAGGATCATCCAGAATCGTGCGTAAAGAAGGATTGCTATTAGGGACAAGACCATGAAGTGCAAGGGATTGTTGTTGAGCTTCTTCTACCCACACCTACCCTCTTATTCAGCTAGAATACTCCCGTCTTGGGACTCAAAGAATCGTATCCGCAGTTTTCTCGGGATGTGGCGATTGCTTTTCCTCAAAAGACCTCCTCGTGAGCTTGATCATGCCGGGAAATTGGCAGATGGAGTAGACATATTAAAAATAGGATCTCGCGTGGATGCCTTGTGGGACGGACAAGGGCTCTTCCTAGTTTTCGTTGCAATTACGTCTTGGATAGTGTCTTTCCTAGTTGGCAAAGAAAAAGTCAAATTAAATTACAGACAAAGTTGAGTAACATTTTTCAACACGTGTCCTCGTGCGTGATTGCGTATCGTATCTGACGAGCACTTGATATCAGTCGGAATAGTACCTGCAGACAACTTTCAGGGAGACTACGCTCCGGGTCACATTATCAGAAGCTGTTTGTTTTCTGCTGGGCTCAGAATCCCAGCAAAGCTACGCACGAGTATAAAGTGGAGGAATTGCATCCGGATGTGAAGGTCACAAGTCGAAGATGGCGCAACTAGAACATGCTTCAAACGTGATACAATGCACATGACCTTGGCTATCTTGGCTGACAGTTGCTGGAAACACCTGCACCAGCCACTCAGTACTGTAATCACATACTGCTCTGTATTCATAACGTAATCCACTACTCGTAACATTAATCACTTTTGTTCGGAACATAGAAATGAGATGAGTAAAACCTCATCCCAAATTCCTGCGACCCTCTCACGGCTTGTGTGTATGACTTTCACCAGGTTGCATGTTTGAGAAGGAATCTTAAATCGTATTTCAATTAATTCAGCATTCCATTTCAGCCGCGAGTCCACGATTTGCTTCATTACTAAGGTGGTACAAGTTGTAGCTACCAACAGACGATTTACAGCATCAAGGGCTTAGAAGGTGTCGAGAGGCTTCACAATAACTCAAAAATGACACACCCACCCTCACAGCGAAGATGACGACTGACTATTAGAGTCCAAATCATAAACCGCCTTCTTCAGAAGCCTCAAATCTATTGGTCAATGTATTGCCAGGAAATGGCATCGGTTCTGTGTGTGCCCCATATTTTTGTACCTGTCTCCCGCTCAGATCTTCTTGACTTAGCACTCTATGTCTCGGGATCTACAGGCAGTTATACTGATGGGTCGTCTCAAATTTTGTTTGTTCTTCCTGCAAGGTTATTATCATCACTACCAGTACGACTCATCACCACTCTGACGTATTTTCTCAGCGCTTCTTGCGTAGAACATGTTCTCGTGTGATAACACCTGACTGACCACCTGGACATTGGCCTACAGAATCCCTTCCGGTAGCATTATATCAATCTTGGATCCGTGAAACTTAATCAACGAATCCCATGCGCCAACTAACAGTTCAATTACTTTTGTATGTACAGCAGGCTCGTCAGTGCGCATCGAGACGACCACCCACGACCAGGATCTATCAAGTACGTACGCAGCAATATAACGGCCACCGAATCTTAATCAATCAAAGCCAAGAACCGTATGACAGAAAGTTGAACCCCGCTCAGCTCAGACTACGAATGGGCCCACCACGAAAGTACCAACGTCCGTCCCCACGGCCGGGGGTTTGGACTGCAACCTTTGCAGGGTCATGATGAGGGGCAAACGAAACCGTGTTGGCATCCACACTCGACAAGATGTGGAAAGATTCTGTTCTTTCATTGGTTGAGGTGTCACGTAGTCTCGGTTTGATTAGCCAGCACCCTGCGTATCTTGGTCGCCTCGTCAAGAAGCGGACATCTGCGGTCATCGACGAGCGGAGCAATAAGCAGAAGAGGCGGAATTGATTTCCGTGATGCTGTGGCTTCCTACCGGAACGAGTACGAGAAGGTTGGGCAGGTAATAATTATACTCTCGCGGCTAACCTACTCCTCATGTCACACGTAGCAGTTTATACTTCTGGTGACCGTGCTGCCAGCGGTGAAAGTGAACACTGCGAGGCATTTTGAAGTGGTCAAGGCCCCCTTCAGAAAACAAATATGGCAGAGATTGATAGAGGATGGACATGGCCTGAAAAATTCAGTACTGCACACCATGAAGTTGCTTGACAGTGTGATCAAGGAGACACAGACAATGATGCCAGCCCAAAATCTGTGAGTATTTGACGAGCCATCGGAGGACAACGGAGACCAAAAGGATGATGTACAGCCTCAGCACTATCCGAACCTCTCCCCCCGGCGAATGTTATTTTATCTCTACAGCAACTTGCGGCAGAAAATTGGCAAGGAGGTCATGCGTCTGGCCCAATGACTGACACTGCGAACACTTTGCCTCTGAGCGTGGACAACATGCCTGTCCTAGGCCGGTCTTCGCAACAGCTGTGGTGAGAACTGCGTTATACCACCTGCTTCTATACGCTCAAGTCTTGTGAGGTAACTTTGGAGGAGGAGTTAGTCTGACTAAAAGTGTTGAATGCTTGACTGCAGATCAAAGTCGACATACCATATGGTGCTTATGTACTGTAAGAGGCCCACACTACTGTACCATCTAGCCACTCCACGCATGCCCTGTAGCCCAGGCAACTTCTCTAGGGCCACAACCAGCCAGCCTACAGAGGGATCCCCAACCCTGCAACCCCGCATTCTCGATTGACAGGGCTCTTGCCTGCCACTGAAGCACCCCACCAGAGCTCTCCAGGGTTCCCTAGCCCACTGCAGCTCCAGGTGCCGACGTACTCCATTATCGACTGGTGATCAGTTGAACCTCCTTCCATTGTACACCACCACTACCAGCCCTCCTCCTCCTTCACATCCATCCATACGATCCACACACGCCGGCACGATGGCTTCCCAACAGGGCTCTGACGAGAGCCAAGCCCTCCAGAACGCCCTCTCGCAAGCCTCGTCCGCCCAAGAATTCAACACCATAGCAGACCAGATCTTAGACTCCTCCAAGGGCATCGTGGGCACGCGCACGCTCCTCACCAGCTTCATCAACGCCCTCCGCAGCCGCGAGGACTACAACCTGTGGGTCGAAGTGGGCACGCACACGATAGACATCCTCAAGGCCTCGCCGACGGCCTCTTCCTCCTTCCTCGAGCAGGCGGCCCTGCTGCGGGAGCTCATCGCCGACGGCCACGAGGCCAACGAAGACTACGGCGCCGCCGCCCGCGTGCTGGCCGAGATCCCCCTCGAATCCTCCCAGAGGCGGGTGTCGACGGAGAACAAGTGTCAGATCTGGATCCGCATCGTGCGGCTGTATCTAGAGGAGGACGACCCGACCCTCGCCGAGACGTATCTGAATAAGCTCAAGGCCATCATCCACGACGTCACCGACCCCGAGACCCAGCTCCACTTCCGCCTCTCCGCCGCCCGCATCAACGACTCCAAGCGCCAGTTCCTGTCCGCCAGCCAGGCCTACCACGAGATCAGCTTCCTCCCCGCTATCGCCGAGGATGACAGGCTGCGCACCCTGGGCGAGGCCATCAAGTGCGCCATCCTGGCCCCTGCCGGTCCGTCCCGGAGTAGGGCTTTGGGACGGCTGTACAAGGACGAGCGGGCTGCGGGCCTCGAGGAGTTTGGCATCCTGGAGAAGATGTTCCTCGACCGCCTGATCGACCCGGCCGAGGTGGACAAGTTCGCGCAGAGCCTGCAGGCGCACCAGCTCGCCACCACGGCGGACGGGTCGACCGTGCTGGCCAGGGCCATGGTGGAGCACAACCTGCTGGCCGTCTCGCGGCTCTATGTCAACATCGATCTCGAGGCGCTCGGGGTGCTGCTGGGTCTAGACGCGGACAAGGCCGAGGTGACCACGGCCAAGATGATCGAGCAAGGGCGGCTGAGTGGCAAGATCGATCAGCTCGATGGGCGCATCGCGTTTGAGGACGAGGGGGACATGAACGGGGCCGGTGCCATACGGCAGTGGGACAGTAATGTCTTGGGCGTGGCAGAGGAGGTGGAGAACGTGGTGGCCTTCATGCAGCAGGAGATACCTGCTTTTGTTTCCCAGAACCTGATGGTCTAAGAACGGGAAAAGGACGGACGGGACGACCATTCGCTGGTGACCTGGTGTCCTTCTTTTCCTTTCTTTTTAGAGTTGATACGATACCACGCATCCCGCGCAAGCAAATCATGACATTATGAACCAAGGCCCTTGATCGCTCCACCATAAAAAAGAGTTCTCCCTACAACCCTCTTTCGCATGTTGTCTGTCTTGTCTACCCTTATTTCGCAACGCCCTTGCCATAACGAGCCCTAAAGCCAGACTCTCTCCCTTATAGTAATAAAAACAAGTCCTGAGTACACAGGCGCCCAACATCCGCCGCAGAAAGAACATCAACCCCCCCCCCCCCTCCAAGCACCAGTTGACTTCCCCCTCTTTGCTTATTCTAGGTCCTTCCGACGGACAACATAGTAGCCCTGGTCCAGAAGCGAGTCGTCGCCGTCCTCCTCTTCAAAATTCTTGTCGTCGTCCCTAAATAGTCTCCTCTTCTTGGGTGCCCGCTCGCCGTTGGATTGCAGCCGGCCGGGGGGCATGATGAGGTCGACCAGGTGGGCGGCGATCTTCTCACCCATCAGGTCATACCCGTCCGGGGTCAAGTGGACGCCGTCGTCCCAGTATCTCTCGCGCTCCTCCTCGCACATGTTCCGGTATGGTATCGCGGCATTGAGATCAAAAACATGGCTGGATACACACACACACACACACACAAAAAGGTCAGCACCACCATCCTCCTGCTCCTGCTTCTTCTTTGCAGCACCATCGCAAGGGTAGCCAAAACTTACAAGTTCTCCTGCCGGTGGCCCTTGATCAGGGCATTCAGAGCCGCCTTCCTCCTCACAGCTTCATCCCTCCCAGCCGTCGCCTCTCCCACCGCCTCGTCCCCACCCGCCTCGGGCACAGTACAGGCCAGCACGCGCCCGCCCTTGCTCAGCGGCACAGCCCACACGCTCCGCAGGCCCGCAAAGATAACCTCGGGTGCCAGCTGCAGCGCGAGGTCGTTGGTCCCGCCCAGCACGATGGTCCAGTCGTACGGCGTGCCGCCCCCCTTGGTCAGGAACTTGGGCTCGATGCGGGGCAGGAAGCAGCCGTGGGGTGTGCTGACCACGTCGCCCGGCAGGCCGTCGACGTAAGCCTCGATGTGGAGGGAGGGAAACGCGCGCGACAGGACGGCGGCGAGGGCGTGGCTGTACGGATGGCAGGGCTCACCGTCGATGGGCGGCGGGGAGGAGTGGTAGCCCCAGGTCAGGGAGTCGCCGAAGCAGAGGATGCGGAGGGAGCGCTTCTTGGGCGGCCGGGGCGGGGGCGGGGAAAAGGAGGTGGAGGAGGAGGTCGAGGCCGGGTTTGGTATGGCTGCTGTTGTCGTGATGTTATTTCTGATGTTGTTGTTGAGGTCGGGCCTGCGGGGCGAGGGGGATGCGCGTGGGCTGGGGAGCATGGCTTGGCTGGGGGATCTGGGGGTTGTTGTTGTTGCCATCTTGGCGGGCAGCGGTGGTTCGCCGGAGGGTAAGATGGGGAGGAGGAGGAGGAGGAGGAGGAAGATGTGTGTGATCTTCGTTGTCGAGTCTGTTGGATTCTATCGTGGTGCAGGTCAAGTCCTTCTTTGTCAATAAAGGCTGGTCTAGATTGGTAAGGCGAGGAGGTCCAGGTAGTCGAGGCGAGAGGCCAGGCGAGGCGACAGCGCCCGCAGTAGGCACGTCACGGGCGAGGCCTGGCTACAGCGGGACAGCGCCCCATGACGCTGCTGGTGGGGTCTCGAAACAGGGGGGTCCTGATAAGGCTGACAGCGGGTTCGCACCAACTCTAGGCATGCTTTGGGCATGGTAGATCAGGGGTTGAGGGGTTGACGGGTCAGGTGGAGAGTCCAAGGGTCTTTAAGGCGGTTTTAACACTTTCGACATGCTTGTTGAGCCTCACAAAAGGTAGATCAGCATTCTATTGTGCTTTAATGTAAAATTCTCATAAGTAAATCAATGGATGATATTTTCACCTCTTCGGTTTGCAGAGAGCATTTCCTACGCTTTATGGATGATAGAACTAGACAAAAAAATGAGGAGAGAAGAAGCCCTCTCCATTCATACTCGGTTGGTTCATATCGCAGGGCTGAATACAGTAAGGTCAAGGACGAACAGTTTTGTGTCTCGTGGATCAATTCAATGTCTGGAAAATATATTTGACAGGGGAAGAATGGAAATAATCTCTATGTGTGTATATAATGAAAAGGAAAGATGAAAGGAAACAAAAATAGCAAGTGGCCAGGGGAGAAAGGGCAGCAAATCCTAATAATTCCAGTATCCTATAGGACACTACATATATTATGGATGCTCAAGAGGTACCCCGATCCCACAACCACCATCTGTGGGAATGCCTCTCTACAACCGTAAGTGTGAGTCTGGTGTTGGAAGAAGGGCTCCGCAATGAGGCCAGGTTGGAACCCGGACACTCAAAACCAATAACCAACCAACATTTGTTCCTCCAAGCTCTCTACTCCACCTTGCTCGCCAGCGCCAGTTGTCTTTCCTTGAAAATAACATTCAGCGGCGGCTTAACCCACACAAGATACGCCACCTGTGAGCTGGCCCAGTTCTCCTGGCCGGGGGCGAGCTCAAAATCAAACCGCAGAAGGATGCGAGCAACAGTGAGTCGGAGCTCCGAGTACGCCAGGTTCTTGCCGAGACAGTCGCGGGTCCCGAAGCTGAAGGGCTTGAAGGCGACACGGTTGTCGTTGGCGAACATGGGGTTGTACAGCGGGTGTGAAGGTGGGAGCCAGCGCTCAGGTCGGAGGGTGTCTGGGTCGGCAAAGTTGGCTGGGTTGTGGTAGGTCTCGTACTGGTAGACTGTGACGGAGGTCTAATAAAAAAAAAAAGATGTAACAAGAAATTAGTCATATGAACAAGGTATTTCTCTTTGAGATGTTGTGGCAAGATGGAAACAATTTACTCACCCCCTTCGGGATGAACTCGCCATTGAGCTCAGCACCAGGCGAAATACGAGGAGGCATCTCAGCAGCAGGGGGGGAAACGCGCAGGTTCTCCTCGATGACGGCCTGCAAATACGGAAGGCGAGCCACAGACTTCATATCCACCTCGTCCTCGCTCTTGAAGGCGCTCCGAATCTCGTCGCACAGCATGTCGTATACCGGGCGGTACTTTGGCTGCCCCAGGGTCCAGAACAAGAACGACAGGGACGTGGCCGTGGTCTCGCTGCCAGCAACCACCAGGTCAGGCGAGTTCGTGAGGATCTCCGGTTCGGTGAAGCCTGGCTGCCCGTCGCGGGTCTTCTTGAGCATATAAGTCATAAAGTCCTTGCGGCCACCAGGCATCTCTCCTTGTGCCTTTCGCAGCAGGGCCTTTTCGGCTGCCAGACTTCTCGTCTCGGCGTTCTTGGCAATATCATTGGCAGTGGTTCCAAAGAAGCCGACGAAAGGACGAAGAAATGGGAAATCCTCCATGGCTCGCATCATGGCCGCTCCGCGTATACCTTCGATGATGCTCAGCACCCAGGGATGGTAGGTTCCACCCTCAAGCGAGTGAAACGAGTCGCTGAACATCAGATCGCCGATGATGTCAAAGGTCGTGAAGTTAAACCACTTGAGAAGGTTAAACGTCTCCCCAGAGGCAGCCTTCTCGCTGAGCCGCTGGCACAGCATGTCGAGGTACGGCTTCACAATGGGCTCCTGCTCGTTCATGCTTGAGTCGCTGAACGCATAGCCTAGCTGTCGTCGCCTCCGCCGGTGATCCTCATGTGCGCTGCCGATCAAGCTGAGCTCGTCGTGCTCGCCAAAGAAGCCGGGCTTCTTGGGCCACTCCTGCTTGCCGGGGCGGTGCTGAAAGATCTGGGGAAAGCCGATGGCCCCGTCCACAGAGAGTCTGTTGGGGCCAATGCGCACGATGGGGCCGTACTTCTTGTGCAGTTCGACGGATCCCCGGACACTGGTGCCGGCGACGGCCTCTTTGTAGACCCAAGGGATGTCGGTGGCTGCCATGAGCTTGGGCCCAGGAAACTTGGCCAGAGGGTGGAGGACTAGTCGGTAGACTATGAGGCCGATGGACCATAGGAGAACCTACGAAGAAAGAAAGAAAAAAAGGTCAGTCAGTATCAGTTCACTGCTGAGAAGCACACTATTGCCTTGAAAGATGAGGGCATAATGGGAGATCGAAAACACTGCTCGAGAACTCACAGATCCTATGGCTATGCCGGTTAGTTTCAGAGGGGACATAGATGCCACACCCTGAACATGAAAGGGCAGGACGATGTTCAGCGGCTGGCCCATTGTGGTGAAGGCGTAATACTGAATTATGATGGCTGTATTTTTAGAAAACTTGGAAACGATTTGTTGATAGTCCTGAGTCGACAGATTGGAACCACGACATTTTCTTCATGAGGGGCATGCTATATATATGTGTGAGACAGAGCTGCCAAGTACCAATATAACTTTCCCTCTCCTGCCCAGTCTCAAGCCTACTCGGTATTTCCAAGACACCGCAGTGTCAACTCCCTAAGTCGGCGTATACTAGGCTCCCGATCCCGGGTGGGGTCCAGGCCTCAGATCAAGATATGTGAAGCGGGAGTGACGGTGGATCAACGGACCGTTTCTTTGGTGGGGTGGTATATTTACAACTCTGGTATCAATGTGTAGGTTCGCAAGGCATGCACACTGCATAACCACCCTCTCTACCCTCCACAGTATTTTGATCTGATTGGGCCTCATCGCCTCCCCCTTCCCCTCCACCTCCACCATTACCAAGTAGATCATGGCACTGCACAGACTATTGGTGTCTATGACGCGAGTTGCAATGGAGATTCTGCTACCCACCATAGGATCTGCAGAATATTATAGCAATTAGGAACACATGATACTTACCCATGTAAAAGCCTGCAGGACAACCACCACCACAGACATTTTGTTGTCACACACGGGGTCTTGAGAATCCCCGATAGCCCATATGCCTAGCGACATGTGTGAAAACGGCGTGGTATTACGAACTGGAAGGGGAGGTTGTGGGAATCCTTCGCACGGGATTGTTGAGACTCGCTTCCGAAGTTTCGGGGTTTGACGTGCTGGGATTTAAGCCTTGTACTGTGTATGTTGTGGAGAAGAGAGCGGTCAATTTTCCTTAAAGTGACAGTCTCATACCAATACACAATGCTTGTGTGACTGACTGAACAAGCACTGCTTTGGTTGTTTCTAGCAAGTGTGCTAATGCTTTGATGGTATGGCAAGACGTCTCTCCACGCCTCCCAAGCATGAACACAATGGATGATCACAGTACACTTTCGTCTTATGTCGGTCCTGAAGGGGACAATCAGTCGATATGGAAACGCAAGTTACCAGGTAATTGTTCGAAGAGTCAAGTACTGTCGTACCTAGTTGTCAACGCGCGTATTTGACCGCAGGTTGTCAAAGTTCGGGTTCCCTAAAACTTAAAAATGGCTACATCTCAAACCTCCTGAATGGGAAAGGGAAGTTCGGCCCCGAAGCCGACTCTACGTCGTTGCGTTTCAAGTGGAGCAACTGTCCTTGCATAGCCCCTCTTCGGCAGCAAGAAGTAAGACATTACATATCATCACTGATTCGTTCGTACCCCTCATTCCATCCTGTGCGCTATACGGATTTTGCGACAGGATTTGTATTAGAAACGGACTTTGGTTGGACAGGTCATGACCCGCGACTTCCGACATCGTTTCCCGCTCCCTTCGCACCATAGTAGCCGGGCTGAGGACAAGGGGATAGGGCGAGCTCAGGGAACATGAAAGGAAAATTGGAGAATGTCGGACATTGTGGTGATCATGATCGTGCTCTGGAAGGGGGATCTGAGCGTTGATGGCTGTGTTGGATAATTATATGGGGAGTGGAGTGGCTTGGTGACTTGTGGGTTTCACAGTGGTGGGTTTTTCTGTCAAAGTATAATGCGGAGCGAAAGTCAGAATTTTACAAACTTTTCCAAGTATCAATTACTGTCCACATCAATACAGGCTGTGCTTATTGCTATGATGATGCCCCCCATTCTGGTTCACCTGGCTATTTAGGTTTGAATCATAGTTACCTGAAGAAAATTCATTCAAGAACAAAGAACTTTCATTTCTATTTTCCATCACTTGATTAGAATTAAACTGGACAGCAGTAATTTAATTTCAATTTCAAATGTTGGTCAAAACAGGAATTTCCAACATTTCCCCCTCAACTCTATATGTACCAGCTGCAAGTTTATTTAGTCTGCAATAGTACTGAAGGGACTTTATTCATTGACCACTACATAATATGTCTTGGGACGCTGCGTGATATCCCACTCGCAGTACTGGCCGCGGTCCCCTTTCCAGTGCCGCCGCGCGAGTCTCTGCTGTTGCTCGCTGAACTACCAGCTTATCTCGGCTCGCCTCGAGAAATACAAACCCGCGCACAGCCTTTTCCGCTTCCTCTTCCAATGCCGCTGCTCGAGCCTCTGCTGTTGCTCGTTGAGATACTAACCTATCCGGGCTTGCCTCGAGAGACCGCATAGTCTCATGTTGTTTGGTACTCCTAGCCACAAGCTTTACGAGGTGCTCGTTTTGCTCTTCCAGAACCATCACATTCTACAATCATAATTGCTCAAGTATTAGAGAGAGAATCTGTTGAGCAGGAGTGGTACAATTATTAAGTAATTAAGTATAGATAATCTGACGCCCGTAATCAAAGGCAACATTGATAATTGGCCCCGAAATCTTCAAGAACAGTAATCAACTCTCAAACATCCAAGAGAGCCACTCGAAGTTCAGATGGTCGCGGATCCTTATGCACCATTCTCTCAATGCAACGATTTCAATCCGCAAAACTCATCTTTCTTTTAACATTCTGTAGGTTCGTGATAAATGCATGGAGAGAATCAATTTAGTGGCTATGATGTCATGAATTGAAGCACTACGTATTAGGTAACATTGGAATTATTAATTCATGGAGAGAGTCCCACTCCTTCCCCCCTCTCGTACGTCGACCGTGAAGGAAATCATTGTCAACTGCGTTCAAATTCTCATAAAAAAAACATATTTGTTAATAATATCCACCATTGAGAAGATGACTACAACGGCACAAAAGACTCTCTTCCTCGTCGGGCCCGGCCTCATCGGCGGCTCGCTGCTGGTCAAACTGAAGGCGACCCGGCCCGACCTGAAGCTGCACGCCCTGACGCGGCGAGACGACCAGGCGGCCTCGCTCAAGGAGCAGGGCATCGAGCCGATCCGGGGCTCCCTCACCGACGCCTCTCTCATTAAAGAGTGGACAGCCAAGAGCGACATCATCATCCATGCAGCCTCGGCCGACGACGACAAGGGCGCGTTCGCCATCCTGGAGGGCCTCAAGGCGCGGCCGAAAGGAGCCAAGCGCGCCATCTACATCCAGACAAGCGGCAACGACGAGCTGGTACACTCTGCGCGGGGGCTGGGCCCGAAAACCATCGAGGAGAAGACGCTGTCGGACCTGCACATGACAGACGAGGAGCTCGACGGCCGGATCCAGCCCGACGCCTACCACCGGCACGTCGACGGCCCGCTGCGGAGGGAGCTGTTCAACCCAGAGGCAGAGAAGGCGCACAACGTCGTCGGCAGCATCATGATGCCGCCCCTCATCTACGGTATCGGCTCGGAGCCCTGGCGGCGGATCTCGATCCAGACGCCCATGGTCGCGACCTACATGATGCAGAACGGCCTCGCGGCGCTGCCCGAGGGACACCCTGGCGCGTGGAACTGCGTGTGGGTGCACGACCTGGTGGAGCAGTACGTCCTGCTCCTGGCGCACCTCGAGAAGCTCGAGCCGGGCCAGCAAACGTCGCACTATGTGTTTCCGGCCGAGAAGATGCCCTTTTCCTGGAAGGAGCACTTTGATGCTGTCGCGAGCGAGCTGAAGAGGCTCGGTCATCCTGCGGCCCAGAAGAATGGTGGTCAGCAGAAGGTGTTGAAGACGAAGGAGGAGTTTGTCGAGTTCATGGGCGGCAAGGAGAATGGCTACAGCGAGTGTTTTGGCTACCTGGTGTGGGGGACCGAGAACAGCTACACGAGCCCCGAGTAAGTTTTACTTTCTTTTCTTCCTTCCTTCCCCGTTTGACCTTCACTTTGTACGTTCCATGAAGTAATTCAACTAACTTCATGGTGCTCAGCCTGACGACCAGCCTCGGATTCAAGCACAAGGCGAAGGGTGTTGTGGACAGTATTCTCAACGGAAGGGAACTGGAGGGCTTCATTCAGCAGCACTTGTAGTAAAGCTTTTGAGCTATTATAGGCTAGAATGTTGATGTCTTTTGCATCCAAACAAGAGGTAGATATGTTGCAATCCAACACACATCCTAATCTCCTGTCTGAACTAACATTCCCCTTCTTCTCATGACCCAAAAAACGACGACATGACCTTGGACACTAGACCCCCAGACCTCCCCGCCTGCGCCTTTTCGTTATGCTCCTTGACATGATCCAGAATATACGCAGGCACAGCCGCCACCTTGTTCGTCTCAGCAGGCGTGGGCACACCCAATGTCTCCACATACGGGATGATTCCTGTCCAGACCTTGTTCACGGCCGCCTCGTTCTTTAAATCCTTGGCGTCCTCCTTGACGCCCGAGTCGCGGATCTTTGCGCTGGCGCCGTCGATGCGCACTTTGAGAATCCTGGTCGAGGCGATCTCGGCCTCGTCGGGCGGCACGCGGGTGTTGTCGTAGCGGCCCGGGCACACGACGTCGGTGATGAGCTTCATGGCCCACAGCAGCTCGTCACGGTTGAGAGGGTTGTCCCTAGTGCCCGGGTCGAGCAGGGTGGCGGTACCGTGAACGACGGCGGAGCGGTAGTCGTAGCTGTGGGTGAAGGGCGTGAGGGCCAGCACGAGGTTGTCGATCTTGGTGGCGGCGATGCACACGGGAAACCCGGCGTCTGCGTCCCGGGTGGCGGGTTCGGATCGGCCAGTCTGGGGCCGGAACATGCGGCTGGAGACGTAACCGTGGACGTATACAGCGGCCTCTCCGTCGCCACCTGGGAATGTGCCAATGCGGGCGATCATGGGGAGGACGACGGGCAGCGGGTTGGAAGGGTCTGGGACGAAGGAGACGTGGGCGACGGCGGTGCTATTGAAGATGGAGTGGACCGTCTCGACATCATAATGGCCTTGAGGAGAGGAACAGAACAAATGTTAGTTGAGATTTGTCAAGGTATATGTGGGGGGGTTCATTATAAAGTCAATACAACAGCCTACCTCTCTCCTTGTGTCTGTTGATGGCGGATTGTGCCGTCTTGAGGGAAACTTGCTGCTGATCGTTGCTGGCCATGATTGACGTCTTTGTCTCTGGACTTCTTGCTAAGTGGCACTGAGAACTTGAAGAAGAGAAAGTGCCTGCTATTTATCTTGACATTCAAGGAGCCCGCGGACACAGTCGTGGAAAGGAGCTGAGATGGTGAGTCAAGTGCCTCTATCTGTCCCCCTCCTTGATGCACTCTATATTTCCCAATATGGAAAGTACATGCGTGACCGCTAGTGGTTGATAGCAAGGGGGCTAAATCTCACCTGGATCCCTCGTAGCACCACATCGGTTGTTTGCCGGACCGGGCCATTTTGTAGAAGAAGGATGGAATATTATGGGTATTGACTAACTGGATAGATTCAATGTACTTCTAGGAAGTAAGAACATTGGGAGAGAGAAGAGAGGAGGCGACAATAGGGGGATGAAGGAATGGCCAAAAGTAACACTGCCGAGATAGGGAAAAGACATCGGTCATCCTGCCATTCTGTCATCCAGCTCCTTCTTGACACATCACCCCTTGCCTTTTCCTTCCTTTGCTGCGGTGCACTACATGTGGAAGCCAGCTCATCACTGGAGATCTGTGGCAGTATCAAAAGTGACAAATACTGCCTTCAAGGCGCGGTTCACCTCAATATCCAGAGGGTCCTAACGTCCTGCTTCGTCACAGCGTATGACGCATACGGTCGAGAGGACGCATTCATCACTGTGGTAATTGACCAGGCCTCATAACAGCGGAGTGATCTTCATGTGTGCCACAGTCAAATGTAAATCCTCAATCTTCTTGGTATGTTTCCCTTCTTTCTTTCTTTGTTTTGATTTAGTGTTCCAGAAACAAATAATATAGAACTGTGGACATTGTAAGCTGAGAAAAGGGACGAGCAAGAGAAATCACACTCTTGAGAACGAGATTCTTGAATGCGAGGGACGACTTAACATTGCAAAGTAAGTAAGTAGTCAGAGATGTGTAGTATTTGAATGCTCTTCTGACCACAGAGCGCGGGTTGAATGAACCTTGGCTCCGATTATCGCAGTCCCTTCACTGCACGCCAACGATCGGGGCGGATGATGTAGCGAATGGGACACTGTAAATTGGTCATCTCCCCCGCCGTCTTTTCCTCCGGGGAAGTGGGGGCAGACGTTGAGCCAAGGCCAAAGCACCACTGAAAAGACGGCAAGGGCAATCGTCGCCGGTTCTTGCCCGGAATCTGCTCTGATCTACTACGTTCGTACTATGGGAAAGTGCTAACCATGCTGTCATAGTAGTACCTGTCCTCGGGCCAATGTTGCACCAAGCAGAGAAGACCCTGGGCAGGAGCAATGTGGAACTTGCTGCCACTTTGGCCATGATGTTCTTGCCCAAAATAATACCTTGATTTTCTTCCCTTTTTCTTTTCTTTCCTTGTTGAGCGGGCTGATCAGACCTGTCTTATTCTATTATTTTTCTTTCTTTTTCTTGTCCCTTCTGCTCTGTGCGTCGTGTGTTTTTCGAAGTCCAATTGACAACCATGGCCAAAGAATTTACGGTAGAAGAAGGTAAGCGCAGGCCACACTACAGGCGAGACAAGACGGGGGGAGGGGGGAGGTTGCTCCCGACAAGAAAACCACCTGAGACATGGCACAAAACTAACCAACACTCAACCTGCGTTGCGGTATTAACACAGTCGCGAAGCACACTTCCACCGACAGCTGCTGGGTCATTCTCTACGGCAATGTCTACGACGTGACCGACTTCCTGGCAGAGCACCCTGGCGGCTCCAAGATCATCCTCAAGCTCGCCGGCAAGGACGCCACAGAAGAGTACGACCCCATCCACCCTCCTGGCACCATCGAGGAGAACCTCAAGCCAGAGGCCAGACTCGGCCGCGTCAACCCAGACAGCCTCGCCAGGGCAAAGTCAGCCGCCGGCGGCCCTAACAGCAGCGACGATGCCTCCTCCTCGACGCCCTCGCCTACGAGCACCGCGCTCCAGAAATACGCCCCTCCACCGCTCGACCACCTCCTCAACCTCGACGAGATAGCCGAGGCCGCAAAGAAGCTCGTGTCCGCCAAGTGCCGCGCATACTACGACTCCGCCTCCGATGACCTCTTCTCCAAGATATACAACAACTCGGTCTACCGCTCCATGTTCCTCCGCCCGCGCGTTTTCGTCGACTGCGTCCAGTGCGATACCTCCACCTCGCTCCTGGGCCAATTCGGCGTCCGCACCCCTATCTTTGTCTGCCCCGCCGCCATGGCCCGCCTCGCGCACCCAGATGGCGAGGCCGGCATAGCGAAGGGGGCAGGCTACTTCGGCGCGTGCCAGATCATCAGCAACAACGCAAGCATGACGCCCGAGCAGGTCGTCGAGGCCGCGCACGAGGGCCAGGTCTTTGGCTGGCAGTTGTACGTGCAGACCGACCGGGCCAAGAGCGAGGCCATGCTGGCGCGCATCATCAAGATGCGTCAGTGGTACAAGTTCATCGTGCTTACCCTCGACGCCCCCGTACCGGGCAAGAGGGAGATGGATGAGAAGCAAGGGCTCGAAGCTGCAGGCCCGCCGGCGCAGAGCGAGGTGGACTACCCCGTCATCGGCGGTGGCGACAAGAAGGACGGCAAGGTTGGCGGCGGCGTGGGACAGGCGCTGTTTGCTGGCACAGCTGCGGACCTGACGTGGAAGACAACACTGCCGTGGTTGAAGAAGCATGCGCCCGACATGCCGGTCGTCCTGAAGGGGGTGCAGACACACGAGGATGTCTATCTCGCTGCTCGATACGCAAGGGAGAATTCTGGGACTGTGAAGGCGGTCCTCCTGTCCAACCACGGTGGGCGCGCAATGGATACGGCCCCGCCTGCGATACATACCCTGCTCGAGTGCAAAAAATACTGCCCTGAAGTGTTTAACGATATCGACATATGGGTGGACGGCGGCATCAAGAGAGGCACTGACGTCGTGAAGGCGCTCTGTCTGGGTGCAAAAGCTGTAGGCATCGGCAGGGCACCGCTCTGGGGACTTGGCGTCGGCGGCTGGAGGGGCGTTTACAGGACCTTCGAGAGTAAGATCTTTGGAAACTTTCCTTCACTACAACTAAGTCTGGTCCTTTATATCAATGTGCTGACGTCGAGAAACAGTTCTGCAGGCCGAGGTGGAGACGTGCATGCGGCTCTTGGGAGCAAGCAATGTGGAGGAACTGGGTCCACGATTTGTAAGACTTTTCTCGTCTCGAGACCAGTATAAGGCTGATTTTTACTAACTTGCTATTAGGTGAACGCTCGAGCGGTCGAGAGAGACATCTACGACGGAGAGGCAAATCTCGACAAGCCAGGCTTGTGGGAGAAGGCAGCACTCATCAGGTCGAAGTTGTGATAGACTTGGGATATAGAAAGGACATGTTTGGACGTGCACAGCACGCTGTTATCAACAATGAGAATGCAATCGACGTCTGGACGTAACGACGACTCACGAATCTGACTGACACGCATTTGCACTTCGGTTCTATTCTGTTAGGCATCTCAATACATCTTCATAAATTGGGCCTACTATCCCAAAAATATCATTCGGGTTTCGCTGCCCTGACTCACATTGCACTGACATATCTTCCTAAAAAGCATTGTCCTCTAACGACCTGCACGGAGGGAGGCGATGAGCAATAGCGATCACAGAGCTTTCTCAGGCATATGCTGCGGCCCTGCGGCTCGCCCCTGATCAATTAGCTACCAATCATACTACTAGCGAGGGTGCATAGCAATACCGCACACTGCAAACTCATGCAGCTGGCGGAGAGGATTCGCCAGACTGCATGAAAGAGCTTTCACTTCCAAGCTTTGCCAGAGAATCATTTCAAATAAACATGGGGGCCTCTGCCAGGACCTGCCCCCGCCGGGGCTGTTTCAGATCCATCCACCCGTATCTCATGACAGGTTCTGCAAATCTGTCTCAGAATGCTGGCCTGGCCAAGAAGTGATTGTCCCACAAGGCTCTTGTACGAGATGAACTCTGTTCATAAGAAAAGAGGGTGGGGTTATCCACATGTTCTAATTAGTTTAAGGGGGATATGGTGGGTATCGGTCTACGTCTATGAATCTATACTCTACTTCTTCCGTCTAGACAGCGCTGTAATAAGATGATTGCAAAGGGAGGACAAAGAAGGGGACAAAACAGCCATCTGCAAAGGACCGTGAGCAGACTTGACTAGCCCCAAGACGGAACAGCTTCTACACCCGCCCCGCGGCCTTCTCGCCACTGGGCTTCGGTTTCGGCTTCCAGGCGGCCCAAGCGACGGCGATGACCATCTTGACAGCGCCAGCAATCCACAGCGCAGTAGGCATGCCTGCCTTGGACTTCTGCAGCCAGGCCCCGAGGATAGCACCGGCAATCATCAAGACAATAGCCGTCAGGCGGCGGTTCCTCTTGACATTGGCGCCCACGGGGGCGAACAGCAGGGGATCCGAGAGCAGGTCGCAGTACAGCGAGGTCAGGACGTTGGTGGGGACCTCGTTGAAGCCCAGGACGCGGCTGGTGACGATCTGGCCGCCGAACTGGAAGGCCATCAGCGACAGCGGGATCAGCGACATGACGTTGGTCTCGTAGCTCTTGAGCAGGGCCTCGCTGGCGCCGGTGCCGAGGGAGGCGATGCCAAAGGCCGGGACGGCGCCGCCCTGGGCGACGGCGGCGGAGATGAGGATGAGCAGGGCCTGGACGAAGAAGGACAGCGCCAGGGTGGACTTGCGCTTGTTGCCGATGCGGCGGGTCTGGCTGAAGCAGAAGCAGCCGGCCCAGAAGGCGGCGATGGAGACCAGGGCCTTGAGCCAGAGGGTGGAAGAGCCGTAGGGGAGGTGGGCTGTTCCGAGGGCCAAGAAAATGGTGTTGCCTGGGATTGGTTTTGTTTAGTAGCCAGTCTGGAAGGAAGGGGGGAAAAATACGACTGTTGATGGTGGGTGACGAGATGATGGCCTGACAGGGTAAAAGAGAGATGGTGATAAAGGGGGGCTGAAGATAAAAAAAAACAAAAAAAAAAACTCACCTGTCTGCATGCTCACGAAAACATTACTCGCGTTGAAGGCGACACTGTCGCAGAGACCAGAGACAAAACAACAGGCAATCACAGGAGTATCCGAATGCGCTGGGTCGATATCATCAAAAAATGTCGAGAAAACCCCCTTGTTTTGTGGTGACTCTTGAGGCGAGGCATTGTCTGACGAGGGCCTCTCGCTGATAAGTCCGGGTGTGCTCATGGGTGTCTCTTTGAGAGCAGATGATAGTGGTTTCTCTGCCATTCTTTGTTTTTTTTTTTTTTTTCTTTGAAGGGAGCGGTGTTGATGGGGATGGACTTTGGGCAGAGAGAGAATCCGTTCGTGTGTTCCTCCCTGATCTCGTGTGATGGTGTTTGTGCAACCAAAAGAGAACAAGGAAGGGAAGGAAAAAAAAATGATGTCGTCGGCGAGAAAAATCGGGACAAATTCGCTCTCTCGCTTGCCGTAGAACTTCGGGAGGGCCAGACGGGATCCACTCGCTCACCGTTCTGTATAAGAATTGCTGCTGCTGCTGCTGCTGCGGCCCACTTTGGTCTCGACTCAGTCAGCCGTCTGACAGAGAGGAGAGAGAGGGAGAGAGAGAGAGAGAGAGAGAAATTCCTGCCGGTCCAGCAGCCGTCTCTTCTTTTTAGTGGAGTGAGGGACCCTGAAGGAGTAAGTACCTACTTACTCAGTGAAGGAATGCAAGCCACGGGTCTTGCAACTCCTTTTGCCCAAGACCTTTCCCCCTTCATCTGTGTCAGCCTGATTGTCTCTTTTGAAGTCTCGGCATGGCTGGTCCAAATAGTTTCATTTTCATTTTTTTTAAACCCTTTTTTCCCTTCCTCCCCCCCCCCCTTTTCTCCCTTTCTTGATCAGTCTCACTTCGGATCACATCCGATCCCGTACCATTCTTCACGCCGGAAAATCAAACAGGCCCGGGGGTTTTCAACGATTGCCCAATCATCTCTTTGAAGCACGCCATATACCCTGTCCACCGCGTCTGATTCTTTTCTTTTTCCTCCTCATCAGCCCACCACGAGTTGAATTTCACAATGCCCTCCAGATCCTCTCTCATATGTTCTTCATTTTTCGTCCCATTTACAATGGTCATGTAATCACCAAGCCCCAGCACCAACAGGTACATGGCCACCTGCCTGCTGACCCCGACGTCCGAGGCGACCTCCCCGAGCAGCTCCGAGTCCAGTATGGATTCCTTCTTCTTCAGGACCTTGTGCGCCTGAAAGGGAATGCCCTTTTCCTCGCAGAATTTCCGCTGTGCAATTTCCCAGTCCGTTTCTGGGTGCAGACGGTTCTGCACAAAGGAAGGCTTCACCTCGACGGCCTCGTACAGCCGCATGAGGTGTTCACACGAGAGGTTGGCCACGCCCAGCGCGCGGACCCGATGAGGCACGTATGAGGACATGGCCTTCCAGGCTACGAGGGTGTCTTCAAGGTCCGGGTAAGGGGAGTGTAGGATCAGCGAGTCCAGGTAGACCGAGTCATCGTTGATGCCGTCCAGCTCTTCTCTGTGGCGGAGCTGGTGGAGCGAAGTCTGGATCGACTTGTGGACTTGCTCCTCGGTTGATGCGCTCAAGTCATAGGGACAGTCCTCCGGATCGTGAGCGGAGGGACGAGTGAACTTGGTCTGGATCTAACCAGAGAGTAAAGCATTAGGGAGATTGATAAAGCAAAAAAACAGCAGAGGGCGAGAGAAAATACTTGCCCAAATCTCGCTGCGGTCCTTGATCGTTCCATCAGCAAAGGCCCTGCGGATGGCTTCTCCTACGAGGTCCTCTCTATAGTGCTTGGGCTGGCATGCGGTGTCGAAGGCCGTGAAACCGGACTGTATGGCCTTTAATACGCACGAGGTAGTCTCATGCTTTTTCCAAGCCGTACCATAGATGAAACGTCGGCTCATCTTTGATGCGGGGGGCACTGCAACCCTTTTAACCTTCCCTAGCGGTTGGCCTCTCAAAGTTGGGGAAAAGAAATGGCAAAAGGAAAAAAGATCCATGATATTACTGATGGCTTTTATAAGTGTACCCCGCGTTGACCAGCTCCACAATTGTCCATATGCCACAGTCAAATCCAGAAGGACGACCTGATTACTTTTCCCCCTTATCCAAAGGGTGCTGCAGGTGTGCGGCGAGGAACAAGCCAGAACTCATCCAGAGCACGGATAGTCGGCAATGGGGGATGAAGAACCCGATAACCGTGGCAAGAAGCCTACTACGATTGTAATTTATCATGTACATTGCGCTGGAGTGAACAATAGATCATAACCAAAAGCTCATGATCTTCTATCACCTTTCCGACCCGAGACCCAGTTCTATCGTGTATATCATGTCGCTATGCCGTGTCCCACACTCTACACAGCTGGAAGAGAGGCCCTTACCTCATCATATCGTGAATAGGCGTCTTGCTCGGCGTCGAATCGCAGGATCCATTCTTCCCTCTTCAGGTGAAGTAGGCTTGGTTCTTTCCATATGGCGTCCCAGTCTGCCTTGTGCCACATCTCTCGCGTCGACACCCCTGTCGCCTGGATCTTGTGTACTCTCTCATACCGAATCTTTTCATAGACCTGCATAGCTTCTGTGACCTTTGCCCTGCCCGCGATAGCAAGACATGCCGCGAGGACGACGCCGTCCTCCATGGCCTGGCTGGCCCCTTGGATCGAAGTCGGGAGAAAGGGGTGCGCCGCATCACCAATCAGGGCAATGCGCTTCTCTGGTGAAATGAAAGTGGGCAGGGGATCGCGAAACACAAGCTTGTAGTCAAACAGGCGGTCCTGTGGCGTCGCCTTGACCAGCTCGACCACCTCGGGTGCCCAGCCCTGCAGCACCTTCAGGACGTCTTCCGTCTTTCCTGGAAACTGCCAGTTCTCCTCGATGCCTGCCTCATCCTTGTGCGTGCAGACCCAGCTCATCTCCTCGCCGTCCTTGACCGCTGCAGCGATGAAATGGATATCCTGGCCGATCCAGGCATTATGCGTGTCTCCCATCACGAGGTGCTGGGTCACCGCGTTGTGCTTGAGTGTGTTCTCGGTCGGGTACCAGGCCCTATAGATCGCGTAGCCCGACGGCTGAGGCCTGTCGTCAAACCCAAGAACGATCCTGCGCCCGCGGGACTTGACCCCTTCCGCCGCCAAAACCACATCCGCCGCATGTCTCTCGCCGTTTATAACCACGCCAGCCTCTGTCTCGCTCTCAAAATAGTCTGTAACATCCTGACCCAGCCGAAACTCGATGCCCCTCTCCCTGGCGTGCTCGTACAGGATGCGGTGCAGTTCGCCTCTGTGCCCGTTCACCCTTGGCCCCCATTCCTTCTCGGGCAGCCAGGACTGGGTGGTGACATATTTTCCCTCCCAGCTGTGGTATGTAATATCCTGGCTCTTGTGGATGATGGGCTGAAACTTTTCCATCACCCCAGGCCATCTGGCAAAGATGCGGGTGGCGTTCTGGCCGAAGCTGATGATATCTCCCAGGGGTTTCAGGTCTGCGGTTTTCTCAAAGAGGGTTACCTTGTGACCTTTTCGGTCGCACTCGATCGCGGCAGTCAGGCCTGCGAATCCGGCGCCGACGATGATGACCTTGATGCCTGAATCTGGAAGACGTGGAAACTTGGACATTGTGAGGGAGCGATAGGGTTTCCAAACAATATTGTATTCTCTTGTCTTGCTAAATTAATTGGCCGAATTTTGTGTGCATGCGTGTTGACTCGGGACTTCGGGAAATACGTATAGAGGGCGAAGAATATCTTGGCTTTTCAGTATTCAGTTTGGACCAATATCTTAAACAATTCATTTCTCCGGTTCCAAACGCGGGGAACGAACAGCAAGGTTTGGTGATAACTTAATATACAGAGGAAGAAAGACAGGAACAAAGTTACACCACCCCCTTTCCCGTCCTCCTGCACCAAAGTCTATCTCACTAGTAAGCACTCGGCAAACAAGATCTGGTTCCAATCCCTCCTCCTCCTCCTTCTCCTCCACAATCATCCACTTGGCAACCCCTCAGTACCACTCAACCCGCATGAGAGAGCTACCCCAGCCTCGGACTCTGGGGTCTGCCCGTGGGGAAGATCTACCGACTACGCCAGTTGGATGCGTGACCTACTTTTACCCCGCAGCATGGGGAAAATAGGTCCCAAAGCCCAATCCCCAGCACCTAAACAAGACACCGCTGATTTGTTGGGGAGTGGGCGAGCCACGTTGGTGGGTGTGGCATGGGGGTGAGATGGCTCGCTACCGAAAAGCCGATTATCTGTTCACACATAGACACTTTTCCTGTAACAAAGCTATGTAGATGATCGTTGATCCCTATCCGGCTGGACAGGCCTGCATTGGCTGCTCCAGTTTCTTATGTACGTGCAGGGGATCCCTCGAGGCGACAAAGCTGGGGTAGCTCTTAGGTTTGACGTATATAAGAGGGCCTTGCTCGCGCATAAATTTCGAAATTGGAAAGGCAAAGGGCAAGGTCTACTTACTCGTGTCTGTGCTGTGATTCAAGTCCCTCTCTCTCTCTCCCTCTTCATAACAAAAAGTCATCTACAAGATGCCTTTCGGCATACTTGAGTGTAAAAAAATGGAGGTCGTTCCTGGAACGGGTCTGTATTTCCCCTTCCCTCTTCTCATGCGGCGTGTTTTGGTTGCGTTATCGTCCTGACATTCTTACCTCTTCTCATCATAGCCTTCATGAGTGATCAAGACGATTTGCCTCCAGAATACTCGGATATACCTAGAGAGCTCCTCAAACACGGCAAGGGTAGATACAAGGACGTGATCCTGGTACCACAGCCTTCAGATAGTCCTAACGACCCCTTGAACGTGAGGAAGACCCTGAACGCTCTCAAACAATTTCCAAAATGTTCTCTCTAAAGATCTTCACTAACCCTCTGAGAACTTGGTAATGCACAGTGGCCACAATGGTTCGTAGATAGTACACCGAATTCTTCCTCTTGTACCCTCATACGCTGATAATGTACTGACCATCGGACTTCATATTCAGGCAGAAAGAAGTAATCCTCCTCGTTGTTGGCCTCACAGCCGCAGTAGTCGGTGCATACGGCCCAATGCTATCCCCAGGCTTCATCCAAGTCTCAGCCGACCTAGGCATCACCATCGAGATTCTCTCGCAAGCCACAGCCTGGCTCATCCTGACCATTGGCCTCTCCCTCTTCATCACCAATCCGCTCGCAAAGATCTTCGGCCGCAGACCAATCTATGTAATCTCCATCTTCATCATGTTCGCCACGAGCGTCTGGGGCGCCGCCGTCACCAACTACAGCTCGTTCCTGGCCAGCCGCATCGTGGCGGGCATCGGCATGGCCCCCTTTGAGATCCTGGTGCAGTGCACCATTGGCGACCTGTACTTTGTGCACGAGCGCGCCACCCGCATCGCCGTGTGGAACCTTTTCTTGCTCACGGGCATTGCTGGAGGCGCGCTGATCTCAGGCTACATTATTGAGCTGGACGGGTACAGGTGGACTTTCGGAGTTTGTGCCATCTTCTTCGGAGTTTTGATGTTCTGCGTCGTCTTCCTCGTCCCGGAGACGGCGTATAGGAGAGACTCGGTGGTGCCCATCATGGTCAAGGATGAGAAGAGTGAGTTGGGCGGTGGCGTGGTGCATATGAAACTGGGACATGAGCACGACCTGCTGCACTTTGAGAAGGGCGTCATGCATCATATCGAGCACAATCAGGCGAGCACAGAAAAGAAGCACACCTACTGGCAGTCTCTTCGTGTTTTCACTGGTCGGTATACAGATGCTCCGTCCTGGAAGATTTTCTTGCGCCCGGTCGTCATGTGGTTCTACCCAGCTGTTCTCTGGGGTTTTCTCGTCTACGGTAAGTCCGAGCTGGATCATTGTCGTTAACATTATTATTGCCAAATGTACTATATAGACTCTTTTAATCAGATCTATGCTAACAAATACTACTATTAGGAACGACACTCACTTGGATCGTCGTCTTTTCAGTCGTCAACGGTGTCATCTTCGTCGCTCCGCCTTACAACTTCACAGTTAGCCAGACCGGACTGATCAGTCTCTCCCCCTTCATCCTCACCATCATAGGAGAGGTCATCTCCGGTCCTCTCAACGACTGGATCTGCGTGCAACTCACCAAGAGAAACAAGGGCATCTATGAGCCCGAGTTCCGCCTCCCGCTCATCATCGTGGCCGTCATCCTGGGCACCGTGGGCTTCTTCGGGTTCGGGGCCACGATCCAGTACCAGACGCACTGGGCTGGTCCTGTGCTTTGTTTTGGCTTTGCCAACATGAGCCTGGTCTTTGCCTCTACTTGCGTGTTTGGGTATATTATCGACAGCTACCGGCAGCACAACGAGGAGGCCTTTGTGGCTATCAATTCGAGAAATCTGTTGACGTTTGGGCTTACCTACTTCGTCAATGACTGGTTGGCAGAGCAGGGCTCTCTGGTTGTGTTTTCCATCCTGGGGGCTATTTTCTTGTTTGTCTGCTCGCTGACGATACCTTTGTGGTAAGTTTATCTGGGTGACATCGGTGACCCAATTCTCAACTTTCATAATCATTATTCTATTACTCTATCTAACAACTAATTACAATATTATAGGATATTTGGCAAGAAAATACGAAGCTCGATCAGCCGAACCGAATGGCTTCAGAGGTTCATGAACGACGACAGGTAATCAAGTGGTATGGGACATTTTGCGGACTCAAGTCTACACATGGTTCAACAGGCCTGCGAGGGTGGGGTGGTTGGATGCTTAGAAATCATAGAAGATCTTTGGTCTCAAGTAGCAGTACGGCTATATCATCGGTGATGTATGATTATGTGGTGACTACATATACTTGTAAAGTCGAGGAATACATGACTGTTTTATTTATGTTGCGCAAAATAATACTTACCTTATGTGTTAGCTAGTTGGAGTAACACAACGCACAAGACCTGAAAAGCACTCTCGTAGAATGTTCTAGTATGACAGCAGAAATAAAATATGTAAAAGCATTATGCCACAGTATAGATACTTGACCACCAACTACATCATTCCTACAGGGTTTCCTACTATGAGAAGCATGAAAGACAGATAGACTAACATAAAAGTGCTATGTGAATATATTGCTGAATAAAAGAGAATAACAAAAAACACCCAAATATCTATCTGATCATTATCTAGGTGTACTTCTGCAACTTCTCTTTGAGCATGATCTACGTTTCTTCGGAGGCGCCTCTTCACCGAGAAAGACTAGTTACAACGAGATACTCCGTTGTCACGCCACAATTGGAGGAGCTTGGCAAGCGGAGAAATTCACCCAGGTAGACAATATCATCAGTAGTAGCTTATGAGAAAATAATTGCCAAAACTTCGCTAATTTCCTGCCACACCCTTGCCAGACCCAGCCATTACATTTAATCTATGACATCTGTCCTCGTCAAGATTGCACAAAGCCCACGTTGTGTATCCCGTGAGAAAGAAATTATAAAAACCCTCTATCCCCTCCACTCTAGCCCAGTTTGATGTCCTTGAGCTCAAACTCGATGCCCTCGTGTAGGAATCTCTTTGGAAACTCGGCCCCAAGTTCTCCTCTGGGAACATCCGGGAATGGACTGTGCAGGGCCTCATCGCCCTCCCCCGGCCAGGGCGTAACTTCATCCGCCGTTGTATGGTTATCTTGATAGCTGTAAGTAGAGAATCTGAACCGGCGCAACCCACAAAACTCGTAGTAATCAATTCCATCCTTCGGAAAAACGAGAAGTGCAACGACACCCCCCTCAGACGCGCTCATGACCACAGCAAATATTTTGGGGACGGACACAACGCCTGTGGACTCCAGAAGGCCGTGCACTGAATGTGCTATTTCAATATACTCGACATGCGGTCGAGTATAGAATGTCGATGAATGGCCCCCTGAGGGCCTAGTCTGGCAAACCACCAGTCCAGCAATGCAACCTCAAACCCGTCAAAGGCCTGCTTAAGGAGCAGGGTCGCGACCCAACCCCGAATACGAAAGAACTTCGGTAGATTGTCCGGACGTCCAAAAGCGAGGAGAGAAGCCCAGGCCCTCTGGTCGTTCCAGCAGAATTGCGCTTGGTTCTGGAATTCAATATCGACTTGAGCGCATGGAACGAGACAAAGCGAATTGCAGTATCTTATGTGGCGGTCCTCTAACGCCGGTCTGGATCTGTCCTCCCAGCCCCAGAAGTTTGGACTCCAGGGAAGAATGAATTCTGCAGGGGTTTCACGGACAGATACGGGTTTCCAGCCTATCCAGGACCAGCTAGGGAAGCCTTGTCGACGTTCTATCGACATGTAACACTCAAATTTCCAAGCCAAACTGAGTACCAAGTTGTTCAAATTTCTCTCCGTCCCTCAATGGTGACCAACAGAAAGCTTCCCAACAGAATCAAATAATGGGGGTGCGGGAGTACAAAGGGGTAAGCCACAGAGGTTGCGGATTCCGAATTTATCCTCAAAAGCTTGCAGGACCCCATGTATGGCGTTGTATATGTCGGTATCGTAAGTTAGTTGGCGGCTGGAGTATTCAGAAATAAGGTGGCATATTTCATGTTGATCTTGCCCGACTCCCTCGCCAGGAAATATCAAAGCTTCACGAAGCGTAACCTGAGCGGTGCCAAGGAACTTCCAAAACTATGTTCCGTGGCATTGGAAATATGCCTGAGACTTGGCGAATACCAGCCGCCTGGGGGAGAGCAGCGCCTCTTGGTACGTCCATCCACGAGTACCCCAGACTGATTGACCAATCTCAGATCGTGGTGCTCTCACGGCAAATAATCGATGTTTGCCGATTTCAACATGTGGCAGAGGTTCTCGACGCTCAAGGCGGACGCCTGGTATGCCTTGTGAAGGATCGTCGCTGCAGCTTGTGATAATGGTAACGTACGAGTTGGCGTATATATAGCCCATATTGCCGATCAGAGCATGCTTCTCCTGGTCGTCATCTTGATGGATACAATAACGGTCGATCCATATGTACCGTAAGCCTAGGGATGTGACTGTGTGTAGGACATCCGCGATAAGGGGCGGCACCTTGTCCCCTTGTAAGCCTTGGTCATCCAGGTCTTTCGTTTGTTTATTCAATTGAGAAGGATTACCCCAAACGTAGCTTATTGTCGCATATTTTTGGTTGCGAGGATCGATGTTGACAAGTTCGCGCATCTCGCAGTCGATGACCCTCAAAGATCTGATCGCGGTCGTGTCTGATGTGGTCTTACTATGGTAACATTCGTGATTGGTGTCGCAATACTTGAGCCAGACTTGCAATAAATCCCAGTCCACGCCACTCGTGGTGGTTCGGCTGCAAGGGTCTCCGTCAACACCACCTTGAGCGATATAGTACTCTGCAGGGGACTGATCAAATATTGAAACAAGTCTGGCAAGGCCATGAACCTTGTCATTGTGATCACAATTCGGCCCAGAGTGTTGCGCAGTCAACTCAACTGATTCGAAAAAGCGACGACGCTTCGGACCCCCCTTGGGGTGAATTATCTGATGGATGAATCTGCAGAGACGACAAAATGGGGGTACAAAATGTTCCACCAGATCGAATAGACAACCTCTCCATTGAGAGCCGGTCGGGCGAAACGCTTCCATAATGTTCATCTCACGACATTCAGCGCAGAGGTCGTCATCGTCCTCAGACCGGTCTGAGTCCTCAATAAAGTGAGCCGCCATTGATACAGACGGCCAAGCCAGATAGAAAACCTCGCCGTCCCCAAATGTGGTCGGTTTTGCATCAACTAGAGCTTTGAGGAAGTGTTATTGCGGATAGTGGGAGCGCGCGAGTGTAAGGAGTAGCAGAAAGTCAATGAAATTGACTGGGTCAACAGCCCGCCGCCCGCCGCCTTGGGCATCCTTATGTATGACAGAGCACTTGACCGGTGGCGCTTGGTGGTCAGACATCTCTACAAATCAGCCTGACCTGACAAGCATTGGTTGGCCGCAATCCGACACGTTGTCTTTGCTAGAGGATGGCGGAGTGGGGGCTGCTGTGCAACATGGAAGTGGAAAAAGTAGAAATTCAAGGGGGGGGGGGGGGAATGCAGCCACGGGAAGAAGCTATGACTTCGCCATCCTCCTCTTCAGGCATGGAATCAGATCTCACAATTGTTGAGTACTAATTCAGAGAGAGAATGAACGTCTGATTTGGAGCTCCATTGCAGACTTAACGCTATCAGAAATTCACACATTGGGGATGTTTTCCTCTCGCATAGGCCGTGACGATGAAAACACTCGTAATAATCATGTGTCCGAATCAAAGAGGGCCCTTGTCTGGAAGTATCGCCCAAGTACCTCAGAGGCATGTCAGAGTTGCGCATAAGAACGAAATGAAAATGGAATAGATGCATACAGGCGTAATAAGCAAAGTCTTTTTATCGAACCATTTGAAGAAGCAATGGAAAGCTTTAAAAATTAGAATATGGGAAAGAGTGCGTAGCGAGCTAATTCTGGTGAATATAAAAGAAAATCAATTCCCTGTAACCATTCAAGATTGGATTATTGTTGTGTGATGGCCAATATGATGGCTCTCAGCACGTGGGGCAAAAGTGAGCCCTCGAACATGGTGCAGTAATGAGGTGGTCTCCCCCTTCGGTCTTGTTCTTCAAACATACAGCAACAATAGACACCTTGTCTTCTTCTTTTATCATTTTTAGCCCTCTGAGCATATCTAAGACAGGTTTCCCCCCTGGTCTTGTGCCTTTTTGACATTCTTTAGCTGTTGTTGTTCCCGCACAGACACACTTGGGTCGACAAGGTCCTCGCCCACTTCTGCACCATCAAACCTTTCGTGTACCAGCGCCCGAAATCAGGTAATGCCTTAAAAAGTAAAAGAAAAAGGTACGCTTCAAAAGAGTGGTTTGAATATGTCAGAAAGAAAAGAAAGAAAGAAAAGGCCTGGGTTAGGGGATTCCCCGACACTTACAGGCCATTTGGGGTTCAAGTCCTTGATAGCCGACATCCCCGCACACCAGCTGAACGCTTCCCGGCATCATAAGAATCCTGCTGAGGGATATTGTCAGCAAAGCATATTCTCAATTTCGATATACTCAATAATTAGTCGAGATAATTAACAACCACCAAGAATGTCATCAGCTCCTACGAATCCCTGGGCAGAGCCAGCATGGCTGAGGTCTCTGGAATCACCATACTACAACGAATCCCATAGAAAATTGCAGGCCTACGCAAGAAAGTACATCGACGACAACATCCTGCCCCACTCTCTCACCTGGGAAGCTCAAGGCGACTGTCCAGACGAAGCCAAGATATCCTGGATCAACTCGGGCCTCGCCTTGGCAGACGTCCCGCCGCGTTACATGCCGCCCGGGTTCGAATCCATAGCCGGCATCCCCACGCACAAGCTGGACGCCTTCCATCTCCTGATCTTGAACGACGAGGCCAGCCGCTTCGAGGGCGGAGTGGGCATCGCGCTGTCAGGTGGCGCGAATGCCATCGGCCTGCCTCCCATCCTGACGTACGGCACAGAGGCGCAGAAGCAGTGCTGGGTGCCTGGCCTTTTCACGCGGGAGACGAGTTTCTGTCTGGGCATCACAGAGCCGACGGGCGGTAGTGACGTGGGCAGTATTCGCACGAGAGCGGTCAAGAGCCCAGACAAGCAAACCTACATCGTGACAGGGACCAAGAAATGGATTACGGGCGCACAATGGGCGTCGCACATGACCACGGCAGTCCGCACTGGTGGGCCAGGCTACAGCGGGATCTCGCTGCTCGTCATTCCTCTGTCGTCGCCTGGTGTTGAGATCGAGAAGATTCACAACAGCGGTCAGAACGCCGGTGGAGCAAGCTGGGTCCGCATGTCTAAAGTGGTTGTGCCTGTGGAGAACCTCCTCGGGGAAGAGAACGCCGGTTTTAAGTACATCATGACCAACTTCAACAGGGAGCGGTTCCTCATGGCGGTCGGGTGCAACAGGAAGGCCCGCACATGTCTGAGCACGGCGCTCGAGTACGCCAGCAGCCGCGAGACGTTTGGCCAGCCGCTCATCGGCCACCAAATCATCCGACACAAGATCATCAGCATTGCAAGGGAAGTCGAGTCTCACTGGGCCTGGCTCGAGCAGATCGCATACCATGTTCAGGTCCACGGCTGGCAGGCGGATTCAATCGCGGGCAAGATTGCACTGGCCAAGGTGTCTGGGGGCAGAATCCTCGAGCTGGCTGCCAGGGAGGCCCAGCAGGTCATGGGCGGAGTGGCCTATCAGAAAGGCGGTCCTGGGGGCGGAGGTATCGTCGAACAGATCACGAGAGATCTGCGCATGATGGTAGTCGGAGGGGGTTCAGAAGAGATTCTAGAGGATCTGGCATTTCGACAAGAAGTCAAGGCTGCTTCTCGCCAAAAGGATGCCATGTTATGAAAGGAATATAATAGTATATTATTTCTGAAGGAGCACGAATGGATGAATTTTAATAAAGCCTGGAAATATGAATTTTGAAAAAGCATAAATATAATGGAGAATGAGGAGATAAAACTCCGGACTCGATTGATATTCAAAAACATACGTACTTGCGCTGTCTCTGTGTGCAAATGTGGGTGTTCCTCGCTGCTCATTTATCATGATATCACATGGTAAGGGTGTGAACCAAGGGGGAAAAGCAGACTGCAAATCGTTTTTGAGTGAACAAGAGATCCAGAAAAACGGACACAAAGATGTCCAAAAGACATGGGCGAAATGGGGAGGGGAAACCAATGTGTATTCTAAATGTCAAAGCGCTGGTTCGGCTCAAGATCCTGGAATTATTATTTTAGGAGAATGATGGAGACAGCTTATTATAATTGCACGAAAAAGAGCTATCTGGTTCAAACACCCCCCTAAATATACTTCAAAATGCAAGCTTCCCAATTTTGTTTTAATTAAAATGGTTGAATGCAATGCTTAATGAATCGAACGGCCTTGGAAGTGACCATGCTTGAGCAGAGGCGTGTGCGATCATGGATCAGCCAGTGTCTACTGCTCTAGTACAGCCCGCTGCCCTTTACAAAGCCGCGTTATTACCATCGTAATGCTCGATTTAGTGGCGGAATTGAGTGGTCAAGTGGGTTCATCTGCGTCATGGTCAACAATTGTGGGTGCTGTGGCGACAAGACGACGATCATTACGTTGGGCTTGGCCGCGTTTTGGTCTGGCTACATACATATGTAGTGAATAGGGATGTCAGGAAAACTGTTTCTCTTGATGGAAATAATTTTTCTCGTCTTTTCGAGTACGAAGTCAACTTTCACATCTCTTCCATCGCCTATCAACACCGACACGTCTTTTGCATTTACGCCGAAGGAAGTGCCCCAGTCTACCAGGAAATCGTCAAACAAAATCACGACTACTATGTCTCAAGATACATTCAACGGCTCAGAAGATGGTTCGAGAGGTACCGGAGACGCACCTCGAAGGGGCACTGTGGTAGCAACAGATCGACCGAAATTCGACCTTGCACGGGACGAACCACACGCAGAACGCAGCACCGAACTACCAACCCCCAGAGAACCAGAGGAGGTGCACGTGCATCGCGAAAGAGCCCAAAGACACCAAGATGGGCGTCAGGTATTGGCATCTACTCTCCCGCCAGCCAGACAGGCACAGAACTACGACGAAGCGCAGCCCGGCCAACCTGGTCCCGATTTCTCCGAGGGGAGACCTGCTTTCAGCAGAGGAAAATCTGTGATCGACAACACGGCGCTGGTATCCGCAGGGCCGACACCCGCCGTCGAAGTCTCTAACCCCATGGCATCCGCATTCGTCAAGGGTACGGGAGGATCAAGGCAAAGAGAGTCACATCTGCCGGACCTGGATCTCAGGGATGCAGATGTGTATGGGTCTAATAGGGATGCATATGTGGAGGAGGAGCAACCCAAGGATGAGATCAATGGACAGGACGAGTTCGCGCCGACACTGTCGCGTCAAGAGACGGAACAGGGGATCGGCGATCTAGACAGGTTTTGAGGGAGACGGGAATTCGATAGCGCTCTGGTACAGCTTCTCTACGACCTCGCAGCACAGCATATGAAGTAATGATAAGTCGCAATCTATTTTACATAATCGAGGAAATCGACCACTTGATAAATGGTAATAGGTTTTGATCATCAACATGTGCAGTGAGTTCGTGCCCATCTCACAGCATCCCTAACCTCGTATTTCTCTGATACTAACCTTTGCCAAAGCATTCATGCGACCCACTACTGCCACTTTAGAAAAGACTTTCTTTCCTCCTCTCTTTCTCTCCTCCCTTGAACTCAGCAGTCATCAAGGCGCAGCTAGCTCGTTCTTGAACCCCCAGCGCCTCAGCTTGTACACACCGAAACTAGCATCGTTTCTGAGACACAGCCTTTCTCGAAAGTCGAATGCGGGGCGGTGGCCATCCTAACGACTTACCTACTAAATTATGGAGCAAAGAACATAGGCAATACTCCGCGAGCCGGAGATTCTCAACCTATTCAATAGAAATAGGGGACGATATCTGCTTCAAGGCAGAACACTGACATTGGAAGAGGGCTCAGAGAGGCTGACCAAGTTATAAGGATTCCTTGCTGACAGATACGCAGCTTTCCGGCGGTGAGCATCGTGTCCATCTTCTCCGTCTCTCTCTCAGAGTCATCCCGGATCACTATTTCTTTCCGATCGCATGCTTGTATGCTGACATGGTTAGTAATTAGGTTTGATGATTACTGTGATATATGATGCGGTCAGGATGAGCCTCAAGAAGCCTTGGGGGCGAGAAGATGTAATGAAACAGACGGTTGATAACGCCACCCAGCCCTACAGCCCTACAGCCCTACAGGATTCTACATACAATAAGAACGGATTATTCCCAATTCTTTTAGCTTATGAGAACTTGTCTCGTGACATCCAAACTTAGTGTCCCTATTTACAATGACCATCCGAAGTTCTAAACCAACAAGCCGCCATGAGCTGGACGATAAGGCCGTCGTTTTGCAGCTCACGGGATCCGCGCAACAAAATCATTCAACACCGCCGCCCAAAGACAAACCCATCACTAAGGGCCCCGTCCGTCTCGACACCACACTAGCCGAGCTCTATCGCCAGAATGGCATACACGGCCCCTTCATCGTCACCATGTATTGCGTCTTTGGCCATATGGACCTGCACCCGGCCTTCCCGCGCGAGCTTGTCTACCCGGAAGACGAGGAGCCCGTCCCGTACTCTGACGACGAGCATGAGAGAGGGAGACTGAGGAGGATAATCCTGGGCTTGAAGCCTCTGCGCAGGGCTTTCGGGCTAGGCAATATGGACGTGATCTTTTTCGCCCCCAACATCACCGAGGCCGGGATGCACAAGGCTCTGTCGCAGCTGGCACCTGATCAGCGGCACCGGCCAAGAGTCATAGATCTTGATGACGGAGGAAATCCCTTCGAGAAGCTCAAGGAGGCCAGCGAGGGCAGGAAGCTGCTCTTCTGGCGACCGCAGGGCTGGATGGACGACCACGACTGTCTCCTCGACCCAAGAGAGATGTTTGATGTCAACTCGAAAAAGTTCCTCGTCACGTCTGGCATCCGCACGCCGAGGTCGGAGAGCGTGGACCTGCGATCGGTCCACCTCGACGACCCATCTTGCACCCTGCGGACGCGACCCCTCCCGTTCGTGGTCAAGCTCTTCCGGGCTGGCTGTGGCTTTGGCACATTCATCGTCAAGACCGAGGCGCAGAGAGAAGAGATGCTGGCTTCCATGGCTGCTTATAAAGCTCGGGGTACGACTGAGATACTAGTATCGCAGTATATCGATCTCGTGCTGGATCTGAGTGTTCATTTCGTCGTAGGGGCTCCAGGAACTCGTCACGATCGAAACAACCCCTTGATCATGGGCGTCACGGTCCAGACACTCACCCCGAATGGAAAGTGGGTTGGCGGTCACATTGACTACAGCAGACAGGAAGAACTTGGGAAGTTGGTGTGGGACACTGTACGGGACACCACACAGAGATTACCACAATCCTTTATGGGTTGGGCTGGTGTGGACATCGTGGCTGATAGGGAGGGGAAGCAGTGGGTGGTCGACCTCAACGCACGCTTCACAGGCTCCATGCCGATCTGCCTCATGTCTGGTCACTTCTGGAAGGAAAGAGGCTTGCCTCTGGCTCAGTTTGCTGCAGTCGAGTATGGTGGCTCGGTCAATGATATTTACAGCCGACTACAGCCTCTGATAGAGACTGGTCAGGTGATTGTTACTGCGACGGCAGAGATTGGGAGTGACAACAATATGGCAGACGTTGTCTGGGGAGGCAAGGATGCTGTGAATCTCGAAGAGATCCAAGGTTGGATTGAAGCTAGACTTGCGCAGGCATGATAGACCCTTTTAATAGTAAATATACGGGTTGTACGCAATCCCTTAAATCACCTCAAATTAGCTCATCAATAACAAGTGATGAATCTTGGTTGGTTCAGAAATGCTCATAAGATTCTGGAGAAACTGTGTGTCTCTATCATCTTTACACTGATAATTGTTAGAATAAAAGAGGTGTTGTGAAGTTTTCTTTTCCCCTCAAAGGGCCATTCATCCTCTCCTGTTCTAACTATTGACTTCTCATTAATTATGTTGACTTTCGTTTGTACCTAGACTCAAATATTCAAACCATTTGCCCCTACGACATCATTTATCAAGCCAGCCCAGCAGCCTTCCTCATGCGTGCCCTTTTGGCCACAGACCGTGCAACAATAACTTCCTCATCAAAAATAGAGGTGATGCTAGGGTGCTTGGATACTGCAGTTGCCCACTTGAAGAACTGGGGCGCCTCATCCTGCGCCCGTCTATTCAGGCTCGCAGGATAGACCCCATGCTTAGACAAGGTCAGGGCGCGGATGACAAACGGACCCGTGATCACCTCGGCCAGCGTCAACTTGTCACTCCCGCCCCAGAAAGGCGCGGCATCCGCCAGCAGCGGCTCGACCTCACTGACCAAACCCCGGACGGCGTCGTTGATGACCTGTTCCTCATCCTTCTCTGTGGGCGCCTCGAACAGCCTGAAGAGCACGGTGTGGAACTTAGTCCAGTAGGTGTCGATGAAGAAGGACATGGCGGCCCGGCGCAGTGCGCCCTTTGTGGAGGTCGGGAGCGGACAGAGATGGGACGGGTAGATGTCGGCCAGGAACTGACAGACGATGGTGGACTCGATGATGACGTGGTCGTTGAAGATGAGCACGGGCACAAGGCCGCGGGGGTTGAGCTTGAGAAACTCGGCTGGGCGAGGGCCGTCCACGTTGATGATGCGCTCCTCGAAGGGAACGCCCAGCTCTGTGAGAGCAACATTGGCTCGGTTTGCCCCTAGGCGTGGTAGTTAGCACTATGATCTATCCTCACCGGATTCTTTTTTCTTCTAAAAAAAAAAAGGATGATTACATACATGTACATGTGTGGTTAGTGTAAAGAATGAGCTTGTTGTTATTCTCACTGTTCGAACCCATGATTGCGTCTTGTCTTGTCTGATGAAAGGAATCTAAGCTGCCTAGATGTCTGTGGTAATTAATGAAGAGGCTGGAGAAACCTATCGTATCTACATGAAACAGCTCGAAGCATTCCAACGATGGTGTCTCTCTGCTCTCTCCATCTTTAAGTAAGCAAGATACAATACACCGCAAGTCGGAGCCTCGTCATACGTAACGGACTTCTGTGTGACCCTGAGTCAGCATTGGGACGAGAATCACACTGTCATCAAATATTGGGCCATGTCTTATATTACTGCATATGCGCTCGTCCGGCGCTTCCTATACGATCCTCAGCCACCTTCGAACCCCCCACAGACGGTGTGGAATAAATGAGAAGTAGTTTGCGAGATTACGACAGCGTGCAGTTGATTACTTTGAAATGTTGCCATGGGGTCTGAACCTGCGGTGAGAAGATGATTTCACCGTGGAACGGTTAGAGAGGAGGTAGTACAATGATTATTATTCTACTATTCCTTGGATGCTTCGGGAGACAGGCTTCACTCCGATTGATGAGCAGCTTTCTAAATGATGACGATGGCATGCATGCTGCGGACAAGTCGGTGAACAACTTCAGCCGGGGATTCCAGTAAGCTGTCCAAAGACCACCTGGGCAATGCTGTAATGTATGAAGTCATATTACTTTAATTAATAAGATCAACAAACATGATTTTTTTCAAAGATATGCTATACATTTACAGGCATGACCAAAAAAAAAAAAACATCACCTAAGCCACGACCAAAGTCCAATTCCCTCCCGGGACCCCCGAAGCCTCCCCATCCACAAGGGCCACGGTGTTACCCTCAACATCCTTCAGACTTCCCGTAACCCCAGGCAAGGACACCGTTCCCACCGTCCCCTCGGGCGTCGAGAACCACAAAGCCGTAACCACCTCGGTCTTAGCATCTGCCTCAACCTGCACCGCCAGCCTCCCCGCCGGTGCCGCATACCCAGCCTCCACGCTCACCAGCCCGCCCAGTCTCGGCGCAACAATCCACTCGGTCCCGCCCGCCGCCGCCAGCCGCAGCCCCGCCGTGTACATACTCAGCACAGAAGTAGGACCCGTCGACCAGCCGTGCGCATGCGACACACGTGCGTCGTTGGTGTAGGCCGCGTAGTGCAGGTTGCCGTCGGATCCGTACCCTTCGATGAAGGTGCTATTGGTCATGCGCGGGTCGTCGAGCATGAACCCCCACTGCAGGCGCGTAAGCTCCAGAGCGGCGGAGGCATTCCCTGCGGCATGGTGCGCCAGAAGCTCAAAGTAGCCGATGAAGGGGGACACGGCGGCGGGTGTGCTGCCTGCCTCGGGGGCGGGGGCGCCGTATGGGCTCCAGCGGGCGCGCAGGGCGGCTGAGACGGCTGCGCTCTGGGCGGCGGACTGGGTGAGGTTGGCGAAGACGGCCCAGGAGTTGCCGTCCTGGGGGGAGAGGGTGGTGGTCTCGTTGTCGCGGTAGAGAGAGGTGGCGTTGTCCCAGAGGAGGGTATTGGCGGCGGTTTTGAGCTTGGCGGCGGTGGTGGTCCAGCTTGTTGCGTACGATGTGGCGTTTAGTACGTTGGCTAGTTGGATGCCTTTGTTGAGGGTGTGGTAGAGGATGGCGTTGGCTTCAATGTTCTGTGCTCAATTTAGCAGATGATGAACTGTACTTAATGAGAAGCTGTAAGAGGGAGAAGGAAAGAAATAGAAACTGGTTAATACTCATGGTATTTCACTTACATGGCCGCCCATACCGGCTCTTAGCCAGTCTTCACTTGTGGTCACATTCATAAGGCCGGTATCATCAATATGGCTAATAGAGAACTCCAATGCCAGAGAAAAGTTCTTCCAGACACCTTGAAGGTACGCCAGGTCGTTAGTGTACTCATAAAGCAGAGCAATATCGATCAAGCTGTGCAGGTGGTACGTGAAGCTGAAGACCTCCCCTACATCCTGCCAGAACGGAAACCCAGCGTAGGGCATGGCTCCTGAAGCGTTCTGCGCTATCACGAGGGACTCCAGACTGTTTCGAAGAGAGTCCAAGTCGTTGGTGCTGACGAATATACTTGGGGCAGTCACCACGATGTCGCCAGGCCCTGTTCGCCATTTCCATGAATCGTCAGCCATTCAGGATCTGTGCCTTGGGTACTGAACCAGGAGGAGGCGATCATCTTACAAACGAGCCGGTCTCTTTTGGCCCCATCGACGAGGGCAGTGCTTCCATTTGTGATGGTATAGTTGTTGTACCAGGTGACGGTCTCGGGCAGCTCGATGACGTCGGTGCTGGTGATGATGAGCAGCCATATCAACGAGTCACCATGGTTAGGATCGATGGAGCACAGTTGCGTCGTATATGCTCCTTTTGGAGAAGGAAGAAGAAGAAAAGTTAGTTGGGCAGCTAATAAACATTGATAAAGGCGAACACAGTGGAACAGAGTGATTTATATTCAGGCAAACTCACCGGCATACCAGATACGATTCAACAATTCGTCATTACTGTGAAAGTAGCCGGCATAGGAACGCAAGTCCTGCGTCGGGGCGGCAGTGAAATGGACAGCAACGCTCTGCACCTCGATCGCTGCGCTGGAGTTACTGACGATACTCAGGTATCGAAAGGCACCCCGATCAAACTCTGGAGCGACAGTGTACGTTCCCGGTCCGGCGCCCACATCAAGCCAGATGGGCGTGTCCAGCCCAGCATCTGCGGTGGCATCCGAAGCGGCCCCGTTAATCCACTGGCTGGACTCTGTAAAGGTCAAACCGATGATAGCATCACTTGAGGACACCGACCCGACCATGACGCTGACCACGCCTCCTATGTTTTTCTTGTAGTCGAAGGTGATGGACGAGTTGCCCTTGAGGACTGCACTCCCGTTCGTGCTGGCAACTAGGGACTGTGCATTCGACACGGTGCCGTTGACTCGATGGATCGCGGCCGGGAGGATCGTCCGGGACTCGGGGGCCAGTATGTATTCGGCATAAGGAGCAGTTGCTGCTGTGATATGGCCTGCCAGGAGGAGAGGAACTAAGAAGACATGTGGAAACATGGCTGCGGCGATGGGCGGGGGACTAGGGATCCAACCTAATCTCTCTCTGTCCTTTCACTACTAAACAGCGCATCGGTATTGCACTTCTGATGGCGTTTTATATGACTATATACTACTATGTAAGTACTTAGCGATCTACGAACCACCCCTCCTCTTTTCCCCAGTGTGGGGGAAACAGCTATTGTCAAGCTTGATCTCCACACAGCTCTGGATGAGGGAGCTGCGATATTCGCTATATCTTCAACCCGAGCTAGGAACCAGAGATAAGGGGGGGGTCGGCTCCTTACTGTCGGGGAATAGAAGACGATGGCCAGTCTCTCAGGACTGGCTGTATGTATATCCCCCCCCCCCCCCAACCAAACTTATAGCGGCCAGATCTTTGCGGGTGCAGGCTTGCCGGCGATATATCTGAGAGGAGCTAGTCACCTCATACTAGACTCCCATGATGTCGTGGTTAGCATGACCCGAAAGGTTCTCTCACACCCGGTTGTTATTGAGAGAGAAAGCAGGCCCTGAAGTGTATCCTCCCCCATCCTGCACACGACTTGACTCTATTCACGGTGGTTCGGTATATCTTAGGACCCTGTCTCTGCAAGATCTGACAAAAATGGAGTAAGATCAGCACCGATATATAAATATAAATGAACAATTGATTCTAAAATGAGAAAGAAAGAAAGAAGAAAAAAAGTCGCCTTTACGAAACATGAGTTGGGGTATGAGGTTGGAGATGATCATGGGGAAAAATCCGGAGAACCCTGTCTGTCAACAGACTAGAGTAGGCAACCCGCCATCTTCTACCGAGGTTGTGTCCTCCACGTCACGTTTTCCTGCTGAATCATCGTTAGTCCAAGGGCAAAGGAAGAGAGAAAGAAGGCCGAGGGAGGCGAGGAGGCGAGGAGGGAAATACTGTCGGCTCCCGTCACTCCACAGAGTTCATCCTTCGGAAGCCCGCGCGGGATAAAATCGCCGAGCGACCGGCTCGAAGGCGACGGATGTCATGATGAGTGAGTGTGGGCATTGGTGGGTACATCCAAAGAGTCAAAGGCAGAAAGGCCCCGCAAGTCGGTCCGGTCTGTGGGACATCGTTGAACCTAGCATGTACTAAAGTGTTACTGTGCTGCTTCATTTTTTTCTTTCTTTCTCTCTTTCTCTCTCTCCACATTCCCTTCTCTGATAGGGACCAGGAGATGGGATCGTAGAAGAGATAGAATATCTGCGAGATGACTGTCTGCAATACTCGCCTGCCCTTGCCCCCCCCCCCCCCCAAAAGAAAAAAAGAAGAAGAAAAAAGACGGAAACTGGATCAAGCCATATGCCTTGCACCAGTCTGTTGATGGTAAGGGGGGGGGGGAATGGGCCAGTCCCACCTATTTCAACTCTGTGGAGAGCAAAGGTCTTCCTTCAACAGGATTCCCCCACCGTACCCAGTATAATCCCCATGGGTCAAATGCACCGGTGAGACGACGAGTGGGATGATTTGAATGTGCTAACAATTTCTCCGCGTAAATAAGTGGGCTTCAGTTAGCCAGAGAGGTGGAACACTAGCGACTTCGACTGCCCCAACATGAGGAGAAGAGAAAGGGGGGGGGGGTGTGTTTGTTCCCCATCACGCGGTCGGGTTGTCCAATCATGATCGTGTTCTCCAGTCTTTTCTACGAGGAAAAGAGGAAGAAATGAGAAAGAAGCAAAGATGAATGAAAAGGCAGGCGATGTATGTAATTAACCTCAGTAGCATTCGGGGATGGCATGCAGGTGTCTGGCGATGCTCAGAGCAAGTGCGTACGTCACCAGAGAAGGAGAACAGGGGAGAAGAGATAGAAAAGACACAAAAAAAAAAAAATCCCGAACCAGGAACCAGGAACAAGGAACAAAATGATGATAGCCAAGACCTCCTTCACGACAGATTCCCTCCAAAGGATCCCAGTCAGCCGCCACAGCGCGAAGACCAAATCCTGCCGAGGCGGGTGCACCCACCCGTCCACGCCGCCGTCTCTGGCCTCCTTGGCTCAAAGGCTTGGTTACCCAGGAAAGGGAAGCCGAAGTTGAGGCTCAACAGGTTGATGGTGGTGTGCCGTGGCTGATCATCCACCATTCCGAATTCTTGTCTCAAAGCACGATACAAGTCCTCGACCGTTATTGAGACACAATGGAACGCCCTCGGAGGCGACTTGAAGATGGTATGGATCCTGTCCCTTGTACAGAGGGCATCTTCAGCCATGGCGTTATATCTGCTGCTCCTACTACTACCTTACTGATTGCTTGTACTACGATAATCTCGTGCTTATGGACATCCAAGTAATATCCAGTTCTACGCATGATTCACGGCATCGTCGGACTGACGTCACAAGACGATTCATGTCAGGGACCTTTGCCATTTCTCCTCCTGCACGTTCTTTGAATCTTTTAATTTCCGGCTTGCTAAGACCAACAAGGCAAAAAAAAATCCAAAGCCAAAAACTAAGAAGGGGCGGATGGGTGCTCCGTAGTTGCCTGAATACCACCACCTGGGCAGTTTCCTCTCTCAAGCCTTTAGATGACCTGGTTTTCGTTTCTACAAGTACTTTGTACTGCAAACCAAGGTAATTACTCACTCACGGACTGACCTGCTAAAAAAAAAAAAAAAAAAAAAAAAAAAAAAAAAAAAAAAACCGCCCGCACGGGCTTGCTTTTTTCTTTTTATCTCATCTTTTCGCGCATCCTCAAAGTCGCATCATTGCGTCATGGTGGACCTTAGAGTCCATAGCACGGCCCGATTAGCGCCTTAACATTCCTCAGGTAAGCCCTTCACCTTGAATTGTTACCCTGGATACCATTCATAGCTTTTGAACTGCCAGCTAGACCTTTTTTTCTCCTACTACGGCGTGTCACTTTGACATCTAAAGCAGGTGCTGTAGTAGTAGCAGCAGGAAGGAGAGGAGAAGGAGGAGCCGGGGGGGGGGGGGCTCCTGCTTCTTGTCCCCATCAAAAGCCAACAACCTCTTTCCTCTTTTCGTACTACTCACTTTCCTGTATGCTTTAAGCTTTGGTTGCTTGGACGACTCATCATCGACCAGGCCTGGCCTGTTGGCTAGGAATGAACCGTCGTTCTCAACTCACCGACGACTTCTCCTTGCTTGTCCGCATGCTTCTCTTCCCCAGGGAAAAAAAGAAAAAAGGAAGAAAAAAAAAGCATTCAACGTTCCTGCCTGTGCTGCCCCCTCGTCTAGGTGTGTGTCGTGGGTCTCTTATTCGTAATCCACCATCCTCCACTGTTGTCTCCAGTCTTTTTGTGGTGTTTTTTTCTTCTTTGCAAGTCTTTTCCCAAATCCGTCTCATAACCGGGTGGGAACGGCCCCCCAGATGGCCCTTCTCTCGAGGAACCGGCAGGGGCAAAGAGGCTATGGCTAGACCTTTGGTTCCTAGTCAACCCCATGGGCATTGGATCCATTGGCAGAAAAGAAAGAGAGAAAAGCTGGAGAGCCCGTGGAGAGCACGATTCACTGGTACTTACCACCCCCCCCCCGGCTCTTACCGTGCCAACCAAGTACTGGATGATCGACTGATCTTTTGGGCCGGCGCAGCCTCGATGGCTTGTTAGCTCCTTCCACGAGCAAGTACTTATACGCAGTGACGTCCCTCTTTTCATTCTCTCCTTCCTTGTTGTTGTCCTTTATTACCTCCTCTACACCCTCTTCTTGTCTCTGCTCTTCTGCTCTTCCACGACGAGGCCTCGTGTACTGCCACTCCTCTCTCCATCATCCCTCCCCTCCCTTCTCTCTCTCTCTCTATCATCCATCCTCTCTCCTTTTTGGATAGCCTCGATAGCCTCCTTTCTTCGTTTCATCAGCAGCAGCAGTCACCAGGTCGTCCATCGTCCATCTTCCAACAGCATCCCATCCCCATCATCTCACCGCGGACGGTCAAACCAAGCTTCTTATTTGTTTGGTTTGCTCGTTTCCAAGATGTCCCCCGCCAAAGACCCCCTTCCTTCGGGAGGTGGAGTAACTCCACCGTCCGAATCCGACCATGTGGCTCAGGACGACAAGAACGGCGCTCCAGACGGCAAGCGTGAGCTCACTGCCGAGATGGCTGAGGACGATCTGCCCTTTGCCTGGCCCAGCTGGAAGAAGTGGTGGGTCCTCACCGTCATCTTCCTGGTGCAGACGTCCATGAACTTCAACACGTCGCTGTACTCGAACGGTCTCAGCGGCATCGAGGCCCAGTTTGGCGTCTCGGCCCAGATGGCCCGGCTGGGTGCCACGCTGTTCCTGATCCTGTACGCCTTTGGCTGTGAGCTCTGGGCCCCGTGGTCCGAGGAGTTCGGCCGCAGGCCCATCATGCAGGCCTCGCTCTTCCTCGTCAACGTCTGGTGTATCCTCGTCGCCCTGGCCCCCAACTTTGCCTCGCTCCTCGTGGGACGTTGTCTGGGCGGTCTCTCCTCGGCCGGCGGCAGCGTCACCCTGGGCATGATTGCCGACATGTTTGACGCCGACCACCAGCAATATGCTGTTGCATATATTGTCCTGTCCTCAGTGGGCGGGTCCATCCTCGGTCCCATCGTCGGAGGCTTCGTCGAGTACTTTTTGCCCTGGCGCTGGTGCATCTGGATCCAGCTCATCTTTGGCGGTTTCGTCCAGCTGCTGCACCTCTTCACCGTCCCCGAGACCCGCACCACGGTCTGCCTCGACAGGATCGCCAAGAAGCGCAGAAAGGCTGGCGAGGAGGGCATCTACGGCCCCAACGAGATCAACCCCGTCCTCAAGCGCATGGACTTCAAGGAGATCTGCCAGACCTGGTACCGCCCGTTCAAGATGTTTGTGACGGAGCCCATCGTCCTGACGCTGTCCCTGCTGTCCGGTTTCTCCGACGCTCTCATCTTCATGCAGATCCAGTCCTTCAGCCTGGTGTACACGCAGTGGAACTTCAACGCCTGGCAGCTGGGCCTCGCCTTCATCCCCATCGGCATTGGTTATCTCATCGCCCACGCCAGTTTCATCCCGGCCATCAGGCGCAACATACGCCAGCGGGAGTCCAAGCCCGGCGACGAGCACGCCCAGTATGAGAGCAGGCTGTGGTGGCTGCTCTTCACGGCGCCCTGCCTGCCCATCGGCCTGCTCATCTTCGCCCTGACGTGCAACGGTCCCCCGGTCCACTGGGTCGGCTCCATGTTTGCTTCTGGCATCATCGGCATTGCCAACTACGCCATCTACATGGCCACCATCGACTACATGGTCTGTGCATATGGGCCCTTCTCGGCCTCCGCCACGGGTGGCAACGGCTTCTCGCGTGATTTCCTCGCCGGTGTCCTCACCAACGCTGCCACGCCTTTCTACACCAACATCCCCGGCCCTCAGAACAAGCCCCTGCAGAACGCATCCTTCATCCTCTTCGCCATCTCCTTCTGCCTCGTCGGCGCCGTCTATGTCATCTACTGGTTCGGACCCACGCTGCGCAAGAATTCGGCCTTTGCTCAGACGCTCGCCAAGGAGGCTGCGGAGCACCACCACCGCCGGCCATCTACTGCCGCGGCAGGTGCTGCCGCCGGCCCCAACGAGAAGGAGACGGAGGAAATCGCAGAGACGGCTCAAGTTTATGCTGCTCGTCCGAGACTCGGACCCGGCTCGAGGACCAGCTCGTACCAGATCAGCAAGGACATCGCCTCGCGCAACGCAAGCCGCAACGCAAGCCGGGCGCACAGCCGCGCACACAGCTTCGAGGAGTCCAGAGGACACGGCTCAGAGCCGCACACCCCAGGAGCTCATGGGCACCAACATGTGCACCACCACGACCTCGAGCAGCGGCTGCACGGGCTCGGACGCATCGACTCGGAGGTCCAGTAGGAAGGTTCCTCTCCTCGTTGATGATACGGTAGCGAGAAAATGATGGTGATTTTCATCTAATCACAAAATGAGAGAGTGCGTGTTCAAAGTGTCAAGTCAAATACCCCTGGGTGTTGCACTTTGCCGCCCTCCCTTGATTTTCTTTCTTTTTCCTTTTCTTTTTTCTTTCCTGCTTCATACAGGATCAGCTCGGCAGCTCGGAGTTTTCATAACAACACGGGAACCAACATGGTTTAGGGATCGCGATCCTTGGTCTCTTCTCAGTCTGGCTTTTTTGCATGGATGGGGGAATTGCCAGCCGGGATTTCATGACGATATGCGTAGTAGACCTGAGTGCATGTTGGTCATTATAGATACCCAATACCACGTTTTTGATTCTTCTGAACCGAGAAAGACTATGATGCTATGACTTGATATTATGAACCTGGCTTTGCAAATATGTCCTTGATCCTCGCCTTCGTGTTGACGGTACTACAAAAGCAGTCACATCGTTGCCCAATCATCCACCACCAGGCTGGCCAATAACACTCTGCCACTCTTCAGGAAACAGTAACAACAGTGCATGTGGCGTTCTGAGCGACTGGCAAACATGCTTTGGTGGCAGGAGGGGAGCACGATGAGGGAGGGGGGAGAGAGAGAGAGGAGAGAGAGACCCTTTTCCCCGGAACAATTATTACGCATCGGAGGCCGCCCCACGCATTCCACAGCGGATTCAATATACTTGATCGATATATGATGATCAGATCATCCCGAGGCATTGATTGTTTCTTGCTGGGGTTGGAAGGAGACGAAATACCCACATTTCTTTTTCCTGCAGGGCTGTCTATTGTCTCGTCTGTGAGACGGAGTTGTCGTCATTTAGATTTATTGGTTTCTTTGATTCACTCCTCAAAGTTATTCCTTCGCCAAGGAGAAAGGAGGCAAGAAGGGATGGCGCAGCTGACCCGGACACACACGCGCGCACACACATGCAGGCACACTACTGCCTTCTCTGATAAAATAAATGAAAGGGCGCAGGGTTCCGAGACACTTTTGTCGCGCATTTTGTTACTTTTACTGCTTGCTATATTGTATCCACCAAGCCGGAGTTCTCATGATACAGAAACAAGAAGGAGGAGGAGGCAGAACAAGATTTTTCTTTTCTTTGGAAAAAAAGAAAAAAAAACTTTGCTCGTGGTGGAAACAAGACAAAGAGAGGATCGCCTACTGGGAAAGACGTTCTGAGACCGGGTGCGATCCCTCCGTCGATGGCACCTGTCATTCTCGACCATGTTAGATCTCGGGGGAAAGGATACCTTGTCTGGCCTTTCAGAAGACAGATCCGCTTTCTGTGGCTGGTGACCTTCTGAGGGAGAGAAGGGGAGGGGGGAGAGAAAGAAATATCGCTCTGCTCCGATTTAAGGCTGTCCACCCGCCCACCCCCCTCCCCCGGGGGGCCCCTCTCACTTCAATAAAAGCAGTCATGCCCGCCATAGTGCAGGAAAACCTACAGACTCGTCATCAGAAAGTCCTCAATCCCACCACTCACTGTAGGCTGTCGCCCTGTTACTGTCACATCGGTGGCGACAAGTGGTGTGCCGCCTTGCTGCAGGCACCTGCAGGCGGCGGGGCATGTGATGGGAAACCCCGCTGAGCTGCATATTTTCACATTTGCCGGGGGGGGGGGGTGGCTTGCCTCGCTTATATTTCTTCTCTTGTACTATGGCTTGCCAACTACCGATCATACCATGATATGTGATATGCGTGGGCTTGCATCCGGTGGTGTCGTTCTGCTGGACGACGATACGGGGAGAATTTATCAGAGTGTGTGCCTCACGTGGATTGGATGAACAGGTGGGTGTGGAAGGGAGGGAGTGTGGGAGCACATGTCCCGAATTTTCCTTGGACGGGTATTAAATTAACTGCCATCCCTCTCTCCTTGCTCGTCCTCCTCCCATGACCGCTGAGGGTGCATCTTTCGCAGGGGTAGTATTGTGGGCGTCGGCATAATCCGCAGCGGAAAACCTGACAGCCACACATGCACGCATACACACCCAGAGAGGAAAAAAACCTTATACTTAGCAGAGAGAGAGAGAGAGAGGAGAGATAATAATAATAAAAATGCCTAAACTAGGAGCATAAACAGGTGGGTTGTTTAATGATCCACCACGTGGAGGAGAGCAAATCGTGGCTTTTTTTTTTTTTTTTTTTTTCTTCTCCCCATAGCGGCCCCCCCTCCGTCGCCCTCGGCCAACTATTTCTACGACAGGTCACAAGCCCCGTGGCTTGTTCCCCCTCAAGCGGCACTGGCATTGGTGGGAAACAAAAAGTCTCGTCTTTTTTTTCTTCTCTTTTTTTTCTTCCTCCGCACCACCTTGGCTTCCTCTTGCTAGTAGATGCTATATAGGTTGCGTGGCCCCACAACAAGCGGCGGCACGTTCGTGCAGTAGCACTATGGAGGTGTGCAAGCAAAAGAAGAGAAAGAAAGAAAGCGTGCGCTGATCGTTGATCGTTGATGCACGAACTCAATCTTCCGATCACCTTATGGGGCATACGTTGAAGAGTGGGTTGGATTTACTGACGATCACGGAGGCAAGGGTGGACATTTTGCTTCTTTCGATGTCACTAGTTTTGTGCCTCGGATTTATTCATTATTATTCATTTTCTTCATACCGCCTGCCCAAAATAAGAGGATATTAATGGTGGCAAGAGAGAGGGTATGACGAATATGCTCCTGCTCTCCTTGCTTGGTTCATCCTATCCTCGTCTCACGAGACCGGTCAGTCAAGGCTCTTTGGGGAAGGACACCCTCATTTCCCAAAAGGCCCGCAGGCTGGACCTCCGTGGGAATCTCAGGGCGGGCGTGGTGTTCTGGGCCATCCAGTCTATAATGATGATTCTCACTCCTTTTTCCCTTTCGTGTGAATCATAGAGCACAGTCCATGCCTCATCATCATCCCCCTATATTCCTCCCCCCTCCCCCTTCATAGGGAGGATCATTTGTTGTTTTCCTGTTCTCCCTCTTCTCTCCATTCTGTAAGTAAGGCCATGAGTACCTTGTAGATGTGTCAAGGGCGGTGGGCGCTCGCGTGATTACTTACATACTAAGCAAGCCCCCAGCTTGCGCATACCCACTCTTCCATCTGCTCCTAGTATCCACAACCCCACAGCACCGGATGTTTCATGTAGCCCGCAACCTGCAAGGTGGCCGAGTTACGCCCCTCCGTTCGGATCCGCCGAGTCGGTCTCGTTTTCCCTTCGCCTCTGCAGCACACACACCTCTGCTCATCCGGGGCTTGTCAGCCGTACATGCTCAACTATTACTAGTGTACCATACTAGTATAATGGTTGGGCGCCACACAAATCTGTGCCTATGAGTTGAATACACCGTTGGGATGAAGGACACGGGATAAAGCAGGCGGCCCTCGGTCTAGATACTTTAGATCTTCGGTTGGCAGGCTTCCAGAATCCCTCGTCCCGCTTGGCGGTCCCAAAGATTCGAGACAAGAGATCAGCACATCGCCTCGGCAAGGTGCACGGCCTCCCGTCTCAAGGGACAGGAATTAAGAGAAAGACAAAAGTAAAAAAGAGAGAGAGAGAGGAAAGGATCTCATCATCATCCAGTCACGACAGTAGTGAAACAGTAAGAGAATGGCTCAAGTACCACACGTGGGTTCGGAAAAAAGGGCAGGGCGGTACTTCTTTTGACGTACGCACTATGTAACATTTATTCATTTATTCATTTATTCATTGCAACTCGAGGCCACTTTTTTTCATTTTTCTTTCTTGGTTGCTTCTGTCACTGTGCATGTACCTACTATGGTACCTTCAACAAACCACCCTCTTCCTTCTCTCCCCCCCCCCCCTTCTCCCTCTTCCTCTCTTTCCTCCCCTTCCCTGCTGGGTCACCACCTCGTGCTACCGCCCGCTGCGACTTCCCGCGTGCCAATATCCAGACAGGGCTCCGGGGTCTCATTGACGGAGCACTGCCCCATTCGAGCAAGTCCAACGAAAACCCAACCTGCAAGCCATTTTTACGTAGTACTTTCTTTCTTTTCCTTCTTCTTGACTTACGTAGTACTGTATTATAGTTTTCTTGTGCATACTCGGCTGTCCTGCTCCGCGCGCCCGCCCGCCCAGGACTAGGCCTGGTGCAGCAGCAGCTCCATAAAAATATTATTATTCCTCCTCCTCCTCCCCATGCCCAAGCCACATCGTCCTTTTTCGTCCGTCGTCCCGCTGGCCAGACCACCGAGAGAGAGAAAAGTCGTGGGTGTTGCTTGTCTTCCTTTAAACTTTCAATTCTCCTATCTTGGCACCTCTTTTCTGTCTTTTTTCTTTCTGATCTATCTCTTTTTTTTTTCCTTTCCTTTTTCTCCACCGCCTATACAAAACTACTTACGATTGTACGCACGGCACGCGCGCGCGCACCACAACTTCCACCCCCCCCCCCTCCTTCCTCTCCTTCTCCCTCTCCTCCTCATTTCTCCCTTTCCCTCCTCCTCCTCCTCCTCCTCCTCCTACAACTCCGCCCCGCCAGCGACACACGACTTTTTACCCGGCCAGAATGTAGCTTGGGGGAAAACATTGTCGATGGAGTCGATTATGATCTCCCCGCGTGACGATGATGTTGTTTACTACAACCCGTCCAGGCAGATCTACGCCGGTTTATGGAGTTTATTTGCTGGGGCCACTGTCTTCCTCGCTCTGAGGCTCTGGTGCAAGCTCACCCGGCGTCATGGGCTGTGGTATGATGATTATATTCTCATATTCGCATATGTGAGTATTTTTCTTCTTTCTCTCTCTCTATATATATATCTATATCTATAACTATATATATATACGAAGACAGAAATATCTTCAGGCCCTTGCTCGCTTATTTATATTTCGATAATGACTAATCTCAACACTCATCTTCTTTTCATTTAGTTATTTCTCATGACCACTGATATCATCATCACCGTCGAATACGCAACCGGCTACAGCCTGGGCAGCTGGGACGACCGCATGCACATCCTCATCAACACCTCGTCGATCGGCACCGTCATCGGCCAGGCGGTGAGCAAGTCGGCCTTTGGCGTCACCCTGCTGCGCATGGTGGAGAAGAAATGGCAGGCGGGTATCCTGTGGTTCTGCATCGTCAGCATGGACGGCATCGCCTTCAGCAAGTGTATCTTCCAGTGGGCCAAGCTGTGCGGCGATGACGACTACCAGCAGTGGTATAGGCTGCAGGGCTGGTGTCTGAATGAAGATTTCTCCGACCAATGGAAGGAGATTGGAAACAGTAGGCCCTCCCCAACCCCCAAGAAAAAAGAGAGAAAAATGAAAGGGAGAGATACTATGTTTGGGTCTACCGGTCACTAACAATTGTGTGCGTGTGTGTGTGTCTTTCAGTCTACAACATTCTGATGGATTTTGTCTTTGCCATGTTTCCCTGGTTCATCACATGGCGTCTGAAACTCCAACGAGCGGAAAAGATTGCCCTCTGTTTGACCCTAAGTCTTGGAATTATGTGAGCGTGCTCTCTCCACCCCCAGCCACTTTCTTTTCCTTTTTTCTTGCGCAAAGATGTTCTAAGCAAAGCTAATACATGGTGAAAATAGTGTCGCTGTCATCACGGCCGTCAGGACTTGGTGGAAGGATACTCCCCTCATGCATGTTCACGACACATGGTATATGTGTAAGTCATCGCCGTTGTTGTTTTTTCCCGTGCAGAGTCGGACACAAAGAGACAGACACAAGATTCCTAGAATGCTAACCCCTAAAACAGGGCGAGACGCCATGTCCGAAATCTGGTACTCTGGCGAGGTAGCCGGCACCATTATCGTCCAGTGCATCCCGGTCCTCCGCCCCTTCGTCAAGGACCTCCACACATCACTGACATCGCGAAGACTGGGCGCCACAGAGCCCACATCCAAAGGCTCTAACAACTGGCGCGGCAGCACGCTGGTGGAGAAAAAGGGCTTCATGTCCATGTCGCGGGATGAGGAGAACCAGAAGAGCCCCGGAGTGTTCGAGCTCACCGAGATCCCCGAAGAAATGCAACAGCCCACGTCGATGGCGAAGTCGGGAGGAGGGTATTATCATCATCACATCGGTCATCATGCCGACGCGTACTGGTCTCCATCCGAGGTCGACCTTCGCATCCAAGCAGCACATACGAAGCCTCTCAAGAAGGAAAGCTGGCCGCTGTGAGGAGGGAGAGACAGGAAAAGAATGAAAGGAAGCAAAGAGAAAGGGAGAAAAAAAAAAAGGAAAAGAAACAAAGAAGTGCGGTTTACTTCTGTGTTTGGTTCAAGATGTCGTCGTCCTCCAAGACTTTTCAGATATTTCAGGGCAGGGTCCTACATATATATATATATGAGACTTCGTTGAACCCTTCATCCTCCGCCAACTAGGCCAGGAACGTGAAAGTGGCCTGGCTGTCTTCGTTTTCCCCTTGTTCCCGAATTTGAGGGCTTTTTTGTTTCCGTTGGCTGTGTCCAGGGACGTTTTCATCAAGATTGGCAGCTATTACAACGAGTCAAAGACCTATTGCGGAGCAGATTCCGGCTTTGTTTTGCTTGTCTGTTTGTTATCTCTTTTCCTTTTTCATGAAACTTCTGGGACTCGACGATACCATTTCTTAGTTTTTTCTCCATTGAGAAAAATTGGTCTCAGCAACAAAAAATAACCCTCGTTTAAGGTTGAGATAGAAGATCCCCGGCCAACTTGTAGTGATGGTACAAGAGACATGGTTAACGCAGATCACCGTGGACTACGATCTACTATTATTACCCGGAGCGGGACCAACCTTGTGCCGTAGCCGGCTTTCTGCGTGACGTGAATGACGTTATTGTTATGTCCCAAACTCTATAACGAACGGTCTATACATTGTCACTCTCTACAACAATAGTTGACCTTCTGAGCTGAGGTTACAGGGCTGAGTGTTTTTATCGATCAGTCAGAGAACCCAACCCAAAGAACAGCAATCAAGCTCCAATTATGACATCAACAACGACGACGACGACGACGACGACGACGACTGGCCAGTGCCTGTGCGGCAGAGTAAAAGTGAGTGGTAATAATCTTACCATACTGACAACGAATCCGACGACGAGATTATCCTTTCAGTCCACCAAGATGTTAATGAAATTGTGGGCAATGACAACCAGGTCACCGTAACGGGCAGACCCCTCTCATCCTTCCCAACCCTCACATGCCACTGCAACAGCTGCAAACAGCGAAGCGGCGGCGTAGCATCCTACGCCTTCCTCGTGCCCAAGCAGCACGTGCAGTTCTCCCCTGCCCCAAACGAGGCCCCGACGGACGACGACAACACCACCAGCCCCGCCGCCGCCGCCGCCGGCGGGGTGCACAAGGTCTATGTAGACAGGAACACGGGCAGCGGGAAGCCCATGCAGCGGACCATGTGTGGCGAGTGCGGGTCTCCCGTGTGCATCATCGAGGCGGCGGATGCGGATGTCAGGTGTCTGCAATTTGGCCTGTTCGCGGGCAGCGAGGAGGTCGATCTCTCTGAGACTAAGCCGAGGCTGGAGTTGTTCGCGGGCAGGCGGGTCGCGTGGATTCCTGAGGTCGGAGAAGAGGTGAGGGAGGCGGCTTGAGTAGATGGGTCGTAGGCTTGTGGGCGAGCGAGCATTTGGGCATGACTTCAAGGTTAGAGTACATGTATTTCGTAGCAACTCATTGATGAGCTTCTACTGTATAATAATATGCTAGCAATGCTGTGTTGCCGTGATCAAAATAGATTCGGTGGGTACAGGAGCTCAAGTAGCGCCTCCCCCCGGGCCCCATTTCTCTCTTTCTCTCTCACACCCTCACACGCATTGATGGCTTCTCGATTGCACTCTGTTGATGACAGTTTTCATGGCCCCTTTTTGCCAAGCGTTGGCACCGAGTTCGCACACACATCTGGCTCTCAACCTTGAGCATGATTATCTACGTCTTTACATGGGAATGACAGACAATTGTAAGATCACCTTGCGCATGGTTGCTCTTGCGACTTTTTTTTTTTGGGGGGGGGGGGGCTGGATTGGAAATTTTATGTGCACGTCTTCTCTGGTTCCCCCCGGAATATAGGTTCTTGCCATCAGTCCTAGCATACTTCAGTTAGAAGAAATCTACAGTCTATCTCCAGGCACACACCTAAAGAATGTGAAGTTGGCTTGGAGTCTCTCGGGTTGTCCTTGTGGTTCACTAACATGCTACCTCAGCATCCTCCCTTTAAAAAAGGAGAGCAGCGCGGAGAGGGAGTGTTAGGTGAGATCGGTTCCCGAACCTGGGCTGATAAGAGATCTTTTATTACTGCCAACATGGATTGGTTTAAATTAATTCGTACCATGACATCCTTGGAGGCCAGCAACCCTGGAGCATCCATGTGGCTCGTCTTTTCAGCCGCTTCGTGAGCTACGATGGAATCCCACGAGACAGACGGTACAGCACTTGAAAACCTCTGCGTTGCCGCGCGAGAACAAGATCCCGAAAACAGCAGGATATCCGTGGACAGGCTGCGATCCTCGCCCAGGCATGTCTCTCTCCTTCTCTCTGTCCACGTATGTCTGTAACAGTGCAGAGCCACCCACCCATCCACCCACGCTTCTCAAAACACTGCGCCGCCGAGGTTTATCCACTTATCTCCTGAGTTTTGGGCCGGAGTGATCCGAATCAGCCCTATCAAATTAGCGCCGTGTCTTACAGTATCCATTGATTTTGTAGTACAAAAGTTGTGGTCTGGTTCCGAGACCGCCGAGAGCCGTGCCTGGTTGTGACTTGAGCACATCATTATCACGACGGTGGTGGCGGGCAGTGGCTCAAGCAGAAGCAACCCTTGGAAACGCCCGTATTGCCCAAGGGTGTGTGTGGTTCTGTGGTTCGGTCCTCGTTCCAGTTCATTACTACGCTACAATCCATGCCAGGAACCGACCCAGACGGGCTCCCCCTCCTGTTGCGGAGTTGTTGTGGGGCGTGCGGGCCCCTCTCGACCACCTGGGCACGAGCTAGAACGTTCTCCGTCGATGAACCTCGTTTAGTCGGTGGTTTTTATTCATTTATTTTTGCTTACTACTTACTCGTTGCCAAGTTGCCAAGCTGCGTATAGATGAAGAACAACTTACTATTATGGCGATGACAGCTGCCAAGATGCATGAACCGATTCCTAGACAAAGTACGGAGCATGACAAGAAGACCCTCTGCCGAATGCCGCGATCAAGCTCATTTGTGTGGACCATTGACGTAAATGTTCGTAAAGTCAATACTCTATTCTCCGACACAAGATTAAAAATGGCTCTACTATGTAAACAATGTCCGCATTCGACGCTGCCGGCGCGGAGACGAGTAAGGGTCCCAAGTACCGTGCTCACCTCGCCTCGCCCGTACGGAAAGAAACGATACTTTTTATTCCGGCTCCTCCTCCTCAACAAAAGCAAGAGGTGGACAAGACTTTGCCTCTGCAGCGCGTAAAAACGTTTCCTCGCGTGGCCTCGCTTGAGGCAACTCGTAGCATACGCGATGGAGATCCCCCACAGGTTATTGGCGGATCAATTTCGGGAGGTGAGGGGACAAGGAGGAGACGTGGGCTGGAAACGAAACATCGATCCTATTCTCATCCCTGCCGGCGCCAGGGGGTGACCTTTTTTGAAACGAGAAATTGATGCCAAGAAGCCCCCTCAACAAGGGGAACCCTCTCGCTTGCACAGAATCGTGTGTAGAGGACTTATTGCCTCGAGATTATTTCCGAAACTTTTTTGCTTAATTTTCTTGGACTTGTCATGGAGTCATAGTGCTTCTCCTTCGGTTACCAAGAGTCCTTGCAAGGTTTTTGCTTAGAGAGGAAGCGGTGAGGACAGACACTGGACAGCATGTAATCTTTTGAAAAGTAAGGAACTCAATTCGAAACCAAGTTCATCTATTTGCTCCTTTTGCAAATATTTATCGACATAGCTACTTACTTTCTATCCAAACCATCATCACCCCTGGAGTTACATACCAAACCTGTTGATCAGGTCAGGCGCGTACAGTAGTAGTTCCCACCTGTTTCTTGCATAAATCCACAGCCGAAGAAAAAAAAGACCATGTTCCAACAAAAATCCATCTCGTATGCACGTGTAGATTAAAGGAGGTTGAGGCTACGTTGACATGCACCGAATTCATATCCATGAGCCGATAGAACTGGAGCCGCTTAACCCCCCCTGCTTCAGATGCAGGAGACCTTGATTAAACCAAAACTGGAGCCCGGAGACAGGGTCCACTTCCGTCCGAAGGAAGCGGGTTGAGGCTCTCGGGCGGCTCTTTGCCTTCGATGCCTTCATACATATAAAGAAGTGCCAAGTCTGGAGATCTCATCGTTCGTTTGTATCTTGGTTTTTTCCTTCATTCAAACCATCCTTCTTTGTTCCCTTTTGCGCCAAGCCTTCGCACGCCAGGTTGCGTCCAATCTTTTGATAAGACCCTCATTTTTCTGTTTACCCTTTCTCTTTTCAAACAGTGTTCAAACATTTCAACCTCTCCTGCATCTCAGCCTTTTTGTCCAGCTATTCACACAAGAAAACAACAATGCGTTCTTTTGCGATAGCTTCTGTTGCCGCAGCTGTGCTGCCCGGCGCCCTCGCTCGTCCTAACGGACAGGTCTTCCAGCGAGGATGGGGAAAGGCGGCCTTCGGAGGTGGTGGTGATCAGGGTGGTCCCGGTGGATTTGGTGGTGGCTTCGGAGGTGGCTACGGTGGTCAGCCTTCTGGAAGTGAGTTATATCTCTTGAAAGAGTGTCTATTCTTCAGAAGGAAGTTCAACAACAATAGAGCCAAGGCTGACTTCTTGTAAAGGTGTCTCCAGCTACAGCAGCGAGGCCAGCGCAACCTCTGACGCGGCTCCCTCGTACGAGACGGCCACTGCAACCTCTGCCTACGTGGCTCAGGCCCAGGCCACCAGTGGCGCCGGCTACACGGTGGCCTCTGCTAGCGCCACGGCCACTGGCTCTTCTGGCTCCTCGAGTGGTTCCTCTGGTGGTTCCGGCTCCGGCACCGCCATCAGCTCGCTTGCTGGCGGCTCTGGTGTCGGTGGAACCACCTGCACCGTCACGGACTTTGCTGACGTGACGGCCTCCGCCTCTGCCTGCTCCAACGTCCTGCTGAGCGGCATCACCGTCCCTGCCTCGAGCACCCTCTCAGTCACAGTGCCCAGCAACGGCGCCCTGCTGTTTGCTGGCACCATGACGGTTGAGTACACGCCCGACAGTGACTACACGCCTATTGTGCTGACGGGCAGCAACGCCAAGGTGGCTGGTCTGGCTGGCGCCGTCATCGACGGCCAGGGCTCCCAGTACTGGGACGGCGAGGGTTCCAACGGCGGCACCGACAAGCCCGACAAGTTCATCAGCCTGGACGACGTCGACGGCTTCACCTTTGAACAGATCACCATCCAGAACTGGCCCACCCACTGCTTCTCCCTCAGCGGGTCCGACCTGACTATCAACAACCTCATCCTGGACAACAGCGCCGGCGACGAGTTGGACAGCGACGGCGACGCCCTGGGCCACAACACGGACGGCTTTGACGTCTCCAGCATGACGGGCCTGTATGTTTATGACGTGACTGTCTACAACCAGGACGACTGTGTCGCCGTCAACGATGGCTCCGACATGGTCTTTGAGAACATGTACTGCTCTGGCGGCCACGGTCTCTCCATCGGCAGCATCAAGACCGGCAAGACCGTCTCCAACGTCACCTTCAAGGACTCGAGCGTCGTCGACTCTGCCAATGGCTGCCGTATCAAGACCTATGATGATGCCACCGACGCCTCCGTCAGCGACATCACCTACAGCGGCATCACCCTCAGCGGAATCACTGAGTAAGTCATACTACATATCAACAACAAAAAAATCCCCATACCTTTTCTCATATCACTAACACCGCTTCCAGCTACGCCATCGATGTCCAGCAGGACTACGAGAACGGCAGCCCCACTGGCGACCCAGGCAGCGACTGCACCGTCAGCGGCATTACCTTCGAGGACATCACTGGTACCACCAGCGGCGATGATGATTCCTACAACTACTACATCCTCTGCGGTGACGGCAGCTGCACTGACTTCACATGGACCAACATTGATGTCACTGGTGGTTCCACCTCTTGCTCCCCAAGCGGCGACATCTGCCCGTCGTCTTAAAAAGAACGATAATCGAGCAGGTCAAGGACGGAGAAGAATGGTAGTAAGAGGATGCGAAAAGCTTCTTGAAATGTTTCAACTGTATATATATACTATTTAAAGGCGCTTGCTTAGCGAGCCCAACCCAATGTATACGTATTTTACTTCACAAACAAACCATATGTTCCCATCATGTTGCAGTCACACTCATGGGAGGGCTCGAAGCCTTTGCTACGTAAGAGTGATCTTTTTTTGTTCGTCTAAATAAACTCACGGGCCCTGTGACGTTCCCACTTTTCCTCACGCGCTCGCTGGACCAATCCTCCTCTCATCGCCCGCGCCAAGCTTCATCCCAGTGCCCTTTTCCAGGGCGAGCAAGCACAAGAGATGGGCATGGAGACCCGCCACTCCACCTGCGCAGCTATGTCTTACATTAGCTCTATCGTAATCAAGTAAGTGCCAGCTTCAAGTGGCCTGTGGTTCTATACAAGTCAGCTGGTGAGGAGGGGGATGTGTGCAAGCAAGATACTGCACTCGTTGGTGTAGGCCCGCAAGGATCAACTGGTGTCATCACAGTGATCCTTCCAATCTCTTAGAATGTGGTCTTCTTCCTAGCTGAGAAAATTCGACCAATGTCGCCTTATGAGATATTGAGCGAGGTGGATTTTTCCTTGCCATCTTTTTCAATACTTGTTTGCCAGAACACAGGCTGAAGTAATGTCTAAGATTTAAACGAATCACCGTTCCACTGATACATGCTTGCGCCGATTTATATCTTGGGCCGTTAAACAGCACTCACTATGATCTACTTTTATGCTGGAATAGGCGTTTGAGGAAAGGAATAAGTTATTCATATAATTATACAAAGGCAACCATTCTACCGAGGACAGGAACCACGGTTTCCACTGACATAGTAGAAAGAGCTGCATAGCATGATCCTTTTTTTTTTCCCCCTTCCATGCATCCAATTCGCATCTTCTCTGTTGTTGTTTGTGGCCATGGTCCATTTTCTTTCCACCAAAGTCCCAATCTAGTTTCGTATGTACGGCCTAGACCCCATCCTTGCGCAGCCAAGAATGACGTCCTTCTTACATACACTCCAAGCCACATTAGAACTCTGCAGCTTGACAACACACTCACCTACAGTGACATTGGCCCAATCCGGCCCCGTGCATCATTCAGATTTAATAAACACAGTATCTCTTCAAAATTTCCTGTTTGCCCCCTCGCAGGAGTGGTGGGCAAACGCTCTAAGCTTCACAGCAATGATGCAGGTGTATTTACATAGCGACACAGGCCAAGTCAGACATGATACATCTCACCACCCTCACATCAAGTTTACCAAATATTTATGACCTCCTATTCTTCCAGGCAGCTCTTTTTTGTCATGCGTCTCCCATCTGGTTCTCATACTTTCTCTTCAAACAAGTGGGTCCATTGGCCAACTGGCTTGACTCTGTGGTAAAAAAGTGGTGGGCCCGTACAAGCTCCTGCATGTTGAAAGACAACTCTCCTTTTAATTATGGGCAGTTCAATCATCTCACACGTTTGAAGCAGAATAGGTGATCAGTATCGGGGTAAATCGGTTGGTGATATAAACCACATGATCGTCTACTATACTACTACATTACACGGCCTTCACTCATGCCTCCCGCCGCATCCTCTCCTCTCTCCCTCCTACCCACCAGCAGTAGAAAGGCGAACAAGCTCAAGATTCGACTTGTCCCCAACGTCGGCCACCACCAAGAACACTGCCCGTCAGTTGCGGCCATCTACTTCCATCTTCTGGCTGCGCATCATTCCATCATGCAGCTGTTCAGCATCCTTGGCGCCGCTCTCATGGGCTTCATCTTTACCCAGGCTGTCAGTGTTGGCCTCTCCACAGGCAGACAAAGAGACAGAGGAGGAAAACGGGATCTTTGGAAGACTGACTGAACCATGCTGTAGGGCCCTGCTGGTCATCTCTCCTGTTCTGAGATGATCGTTGCCGGTAACAAAACCTACGCAATCGTCCCTATTCAGTGGACCGTTCAGATCAACCACACCGAGACCCCCTAGTCAGTGTTTACTTTGCTCCCCTCTTCCCAGCCGCCCCTCCCGATGGACAACATATAAATTATCAAGCTAAACTCTTGACCCTTGTAGCAACCTGACCATCGAGGGCACCAAGCAGGATGTCTTCCATAACATCACCAAGGTTGACCCCGGCGCGGCCGCCAGCATCAACAACACCGTGAACGCCATCACCTCCGCCCTCATCGCCAACCACACTTCCTCCGCGATCCCTAGTCTAGTATACGACGACACCATATACACGCCCACCAACCACTTCTGCAACATCGCCGGCTGGGGCCGTTGCTCCGTCGACCGTCTGTACCAGGGCATCGCCTACCTGGACGGCGTCCCGGGGCAGCCCTCCAACGGTCCCGGCCCTGGCACCTGTGGCCGGGTTTCTTGCTCGTACTCCGCAGCCATCTTCTGGTGCAACGACGTAAGTGATTTATATTCTCCCCCTCCCCCCTTCCTTGGAATGATAAAGAATAGTGATGTCTACTAACAGTTCCTTTCATCTTGATAGAACCTAGAGGCCAAGGTCCTAGATAGCTTTCGTAGCATTGGAGATGGCGCCGAACTCGTCATTGATGCGTGCTCTATGAACAGCAGAGCTCAGGTCGACGGCCAGCAGTTCTTTTCTGACGGTTGGAATGTCATTGCTCGATACGATAGCTGCTAGGTGAAATAGACATCTGAAAGAGGTGTGTATGTGTGTGTGGTGTGAGTGTGGAAATCAGCATATTAGTGCTTGTGAATCACATAATCGAGGCTTCATAATTCCAAAAGAGGTATGAATAATTGATAAGACCCGACTTTTGTTTGTTTTCCCCCATTTTTCCTTTTTGTCTTTCTTTCTATTTCTGATCAACACCTGGATCGAGATCTGTGGGAAGAGAGCGATCGATCGATGATGTGAACCACACACGTTGTATGTCTTCTTGGAGCCAACCGCGCAATGGAGGGCAGTCCACGTGTTTGCTCAAGGGTTGCCGCTTCGGATTAAGTCGTGCATGACCCCCTGACAATGATCCTCGAACAATGCCACGTATGCAACGCACGATGCAAGTATCGGAAAGCAAAAGTGCGAAAGAAAAAATATGGTAGGCCATCAACCAGGGGAGATTTACACTAAGTATGCCACGTAAGTTACCTCATTTTCCTTTGAAGATCCTGAGACTGAGTGGAGTGCCAATAGGTGTCTGAGTGGGTGCTCCCAAGTGAGAGTTTTACACACACCTTTTGCTGTTATGGAAGATGGAATAGACCGAGAAGTGAGCCCTTGTACATGGGCTCGTCCGGAAATGACCACTGCAGTTTCGACAAATGCTTTGAGATTTGAGCGATGGTGCTCTAGTCTCAACTGATCAATACGTGCGGTATTAGTTTAAATCAAATAAATCGAGGTGCTCTCCTTGATCGGACGACAGCTGATGGAAAGAAATCAAACCTCATAGTTACACACATATATCTCACCCCACCTCCACAAACTTCCTTCTTCAAACCACTACCAGCGATTTTGGAAGGTGTGCTTTCAATGCATAAGACACAGAATGTCTTAGAACTCTCGAATCCCAGGATGATACTTTCATCCTACGAGGCTCTACCAGCGGGCAAAAGATCGTATCATCACTCGCGGCTCCGCGCCAATCATGTTGCTACTGCTTTAATATCTTGGTTCGCAAGAATTAGTACTGATTGAGCTATTTGCATCCGAACCTTGAGAGCCCTTCCTGCCTGTTGGCGGGTCAACTAATTAATGAATCAGTCGTAAGAAGAAGAAGAAGAAGAGAGGCGAGAAATTGCGAGGTTTGTTCAAATCTTCTTATCACAAACCCATCACAAGTATTGCCATGGGATGATCGGGACTCGGCCAAGCCAGGCAGGTAGAGAGAAGTGCATAAGTAATTACCGTCTGCCCTGCCTCTTATACCCTCTCATACTAATATGGCACAGTCACTTGAGATATCGGCTGTATTAGTGACGCGTCTTGCTCGCAAAGTGCTCGCAGCTGTTCCCTCCCACTGTCACCTAATTAAACTTTCTCCTTATTATGTACTCACCTATATCCGAACGTGGGCCTCTTGGAAATCTACACAGGAGCCTCTCCCAAAAATGATCAGCTCAGTTTAGAATTTTCCCCCTTCCTCTACGTCTCTGAGTCACCATCTCATACCTTCCCTCTCTCCCCTCTATACAACCCTTCCAATTCTTCCAAAGATACCCAATCGCTCCCAGGCGGGAAGATCCCCCCTCTCCCCCTCCCCCCAAAAAAAACCCCTCCTCCTCCTCCCAGGTCCCCCGAGGTGCGAACCCACCTGCGCACATGGGAGGTGGATCCCCCGCTCTCCTCTCTCCATGCCACGCTGAGATCTCAGCCAAGTGCAGGTGCAGCAAGCAGGATGGTCTTTTCTATACTTTTGTGTTCTTTATTCTCTATCTTTATCCCTATCTTGTCTATCTCTCTCCAAACCCCGTTTTAGGAATCTTTCTGCTTAGCCATTTGTCATCCTCTCTTCTCTTTCTCACTCTTTTTTTTCCTTCTCTCTGGGGGGGGGGGGTTATATCGCCCTGCTTTGTCATCTTCTCTGTACAAGACTAAACCTGGTGGCGGGGAAAAAAAGGCAAGTCAAGTGTAAAGACAAAGTAAAGCAAAAGTTTTTTTTTTTTTTAAAAAAAAAAAAAAGAGACAAGCAAAAAAGGTCAGCGCTTAGCACCCCGACCAATCGCGTCGCATGGCCAAGCCCAGTCCCCATCACGTTTCCCCCCTCCCCCCTCTCCTCCCATGCACGACATGGGAAGCCGGGCGCTTAGAACCTTGCCCAACACTGGAGAGGGGGGCAGCAGCGAGGCACGTGAATGGAGGGGCGAACATGTTACAATGTACACCATTCAGGTTGTTGTGCGCGTGATCCCTGAACCTTGTTCCTTGGGTGAGGGTCCTGGCCTGGGTATCTGGTTGGATGTTTAATGGAAGAGGTGGGGGGAGGGGAAAGAAGAGAGACACAGAGAGAGCCAGCCAAAACGAAGAGGCTTTGGGGTTTGTTGTTGTTTGAATGGAGTTATTTTCCTGTTTTTTGAGGGTGGCCATTGTTTGATTCTTGATTTATCTGGTGTTTTTCTTCCTTCTTACGGCAGTTCTTCCCCGGTTCTGGTTCTCCGAGATTGAAATTCCTCAAGTAAATCTTCCCCCTTCTCAGAAAGATCACCACATAGTCTGAAAGCTGTCGCAATCAACCACCCTCCTCCACCTTTTCAACTAGCCAACCCCCTCCCCTCCTCCCCTCCCCCCCTCCCCCCCACTCAAAGGCCCGTGCCATCTACCGAAGAACAAACGCATGTACAGACCAGGGCGCCATGCCCTTAGGCCGACCTCCATTCATGTGCTATGATAGGTACCGGTGGGGTGGGAAAGTAAGAAGAAAAAAAAACCCATAGGGGGGGGGGGGGGAGAAGAAGAACAAGTGCAAAAATGCCAGAAGTCGCGGTGTGAGTGTGTGGGTGGGTGGCGGGCATTACTGGGCCTGGAGATGCAAGGCCTAGTAAGGTCCTCCCGGTAGGGCCTTGCGAAGATCACCACCCTACATAGTGTGCTTCCCCTTTAGGGAGAATAGGAATACTGCATCTATTTCTCTTTTTTCTTCTTCTTTTTTTTAATGTCTTTTTTTCTGCTTTATTCTCGATCTTATCATGCACCCTGCCTCACTATCGCTTCCGGGGTGAGAAAGGGGGGGGGGGGCGAAAACGAGAAAGAGACCTGCAATGCTACGGTGCGAAAACATCTCTGTTGATCACGTTCGCCCAGGTGGTATTCGCCCCCTTCCAGTCTCGACAGCAGGCGAGAGATGTGAACCTCCCTTGCTCATTCCCCCCTCCCTCGGGTGTTGCTTCGCCGCCTGCGTGCATCGTACTACAAGAGATGGGAATGTGTGCACATAGCCTACATACTGTAGTATTTACGTGGTACTACTGTGCCGTGGTATGTACCTTTCTGTCCAGTTGTCCACTCGGCCCAGTATCCGCTTTTTATGAAGGGGACAACAACCTTGCGAGAGGAAAAAAAGGCACCCAGCACAACAACCAAACATACGACTGTACCTGGCCGCAGACCACTGCTATGTACTACAACGTATAAAATCTCAAATATAGGAAAGGGATCGACTGGTTAGGTGGCTACTACTACTACTACTACTACTACTACTACCACCACTACCACCACTGCCACCACCACTACTACAGTACAATGTACATGCCTCCTACGTGTCGACCCACCTCCTCGCTCTCTGCTCCAAGGGGAGTGGAAAAGGCGGCCCATTCTAACGGCCAAGTGCGATCCACAGCGGGAAGTGCCTCTCCTCTGGCGCCGTCCAGTCCAGTCAACGTGCATTCCGAGGCCGCCTTTTGCGACCTGGTCACTCCCGCTGTTTCCTCTAGACAATTGGGTCGTCCGTTTTTGTCCGTCTTGCCCGAAAACAGTGAAGTCAGTGGCTGGGAATAGGGGATGAGGGATGGGGGATGGTGGGAACAGCAAACACATACAGCAGTAGCGGCTCCAGAAGGTAAATCACAGCAGGTTGGAAAGGGGAGGAGGGGGGGGGGGAGGAGGAGAATGTCAAGCTCTATCAGGTGGTCATAATATTGTCAAGGCCAGGAGGGCTTTATTCACAGAATAGTTGATTGCATTCATTCAAGAATTGCCTGCTAAACTTCATGAGGTAGTTGCGTAGATATAAAGCTCATCCCGTTGCAGTAAAGCAATTTAAACAAGAAAAAGAGTAAGAAGAAAAAAAGAGAAGAAAAAAAAAAAAGGGAAAGAAGCCTCAAGTTTGGGCAAAAGTAGGTATCCGCCGATGGTATCTCCCAGCTTCCATACAGAATGTGGTCGGAGACGCCGCCTGCAACGCCGGGTGCCATGTGATTGTGTTCCTCCGACAAGTTTCCCTCGCAACTCCGTGTTCCTCCTTTTGGATGGATTTTCTTGGGGGATGCAAGTCATGAACGATCATCAACGTCAAAGGAGGTGTTGTTGTGGTAGGATGATGTAGAAAAGGAGCCCGTCGACTTGACAGTCGAGGATGGTGGTGATGGTTGGGCCAATTCGCTGGCTGACAAAGGAAATACGGCGTAGAGTGATTGATGGTGTGAATGTGGTGTGATGAGAACCCGTATGTTCTCATGAGAATGTGGTGGTCCTGATGCCTTCCCTCTCGCTTTTTACTCTCTCTCTCTCTCTCTTCTCCAGCTTTCTTTCATGCATCATCGTCTTCATTCCGCAGATGCATCGTTCAGTTTCCTCCGTTTCCCTCTTGGGGCGGGATCCATCCTCGGTGTATACGTGACCGTCCTGGTCACCACCTCGCGGATATGCCTCACACTTGTTCCCTTCTTGTCGCACCGGCCCGCCTGGGCAGCTGCGCTGGTCGGGCCGGCACTGGTAGGGGCCGGGAGACCCTCTGCGTGCCTCCTGGCCTTCAGCGCTGCCTCCCAGTCAAAGGGGCTCTTGAGGCTCCGTGCACTCCAGGGAGAGCGCACAGGGCTGTCTACCGCCGGGCTGGGCGGGACACGCAGGCTTGGGAAGGTGACAGGGCCTGTTGCAGGGGCCGAGAGCGGATACGTACCGCCAGCTGGTGAGGCCGGGTGCCTGGTGGAGATGGGGGCGGGCGCAGGTTTTGACGGCTTGTTCTTGTTGTTGTGGTCACTACTATCGGGACAGCTGCAGTCCGTGGCGGCACCGTCGGTTGTGTTGGTGGTGGCAGAGGTGGGCGCGCTGTCGATCTCTTCTTCCTCTTCCTCCTCCTCCTCTGTGGTGCTGTCCCGTGCGTCTTCTGTCTTGATCGTCTGCACCGTCTCCACGCTGTCCCCTGTCGAGGTTCGCTTCAGGGAGGCCTTGCTCGGCAGTGGAGCCGTGAGCGGAGGGCTCGCCATGGCGGGCGAGGCAGGGTTGATGGTCTTGAGAAAGTCCATGTAGGCCAGCGGAGGGGTGATGGGGGTTTTCTCTGCTGGCTTCTCCTCGAGCCTGGCGGACAGCATGCTGGGGGTAGGTGGGTAGTCCAGCGGGGCTGATGGGAGACCAGCAGAGGGCAGGCCGGCAGAGAAGAGACCGACGGCAGACAGCGGCCCCTTGAGCGATGCGGCCGAGTGCGGTGTCCTGACGGACGAGGCAGACCGCAGAGCATCAGAGGGGAAGGTTGCCGTGGTGGGCGTCTTGAGAGACGGCAGCTTGGGTCTTGTGGTGGCAGACATGGTGGTGGGTATGTGGTACGTTGTGTGTGTGTGTGTGTGGTATTGGAGAAATGTTTTGGGTGTTGTTAAGAGGTAGAGAGGGACAACGAATATAAGTGATATGTGACGGCGGCACGACACGACCAATGGTGTATGTGTGCGTGTGTGTAAAGAGCAGACGGACTGAACCGACGGGAGAGGGTATGTGTGAGTGTGTATGAGAGTGTGTGTGTGTGTGTGTGTGTGTGTGGCAGGCGTCAGTCGAGGATATTTTAAAAGAAAAAAGAGTTAGACCGTTCAAGTCAAGCGAATGACTCGGGACGCTGCCCGTTGAGCTGCAGAGGTTGGGACAGACAAGAGTTCGACCCGCCCTGCAGGAGGAGGACGAGAAGGAGGAAGAGGAGGGAGACACAAAGAGTCAAGTCCGGCAGTTGAAGAGAGGGGGAAAAGAAGAAGGGGAAGGAAGTAGAAAAGGAGGAGGAGGAGGAGGAGGGGAAGGGAAACGGCAGATGGGTTGATGGCGGGCTGGACGAGGATATATGCAATCCAGGGCCAAAGTAGGCGCAGTAAGGGCCAGTGACGGCGGCAAAGATGCAGGTGGGAAGTGGGTGAAGGTGGGATGCGACAGGATGTAGGCTGTCAGTCAGGCGGCAAAGGGTGTCTTTTGCGCAGGAAATGGATCCACAAACTAAGCTCCTGACAACCTAGGGCCCCGCGTGTGTTTCCGCGACAAGGGAGGAGGACGAGGTGGAATGGGTCCAAGTCGAACCCGAAGACGCGGATCGAGTGGGACAGGGGAATGTTTCGTTCCCTCTCTCTCTCCCCCTACCTCTCTTTCTCTCTTTGTTTGGTGATTCGGTTGGTCGGACTGGTTCCTAGCAACCAATACCTGTCGGCGTCTATTTTGTTGGTATTGTTGTTGTCGTCGTGGGCGTACAGAGTTGTTGTGCTGGCGCTTCCCCCCAACCGTGTCGTACGTAGAACGAGGGAGTGAGTGACAAGTCGTTGTCGTTGTTGTTTTTTTTTTTTTTTTGCAGGTATGTTGTAGAGGAGGTCTTGTTCTTCTTCTTCCTCCTGGGCTGGGTGGGAGACACAAAGGTCGAGTTGCCGCCGGGGATCGAAGGCGAAGAGGGGAGGGATAATTACTATGTAAATATGTACCGAGAGGGGGTGTGTGTGCGTGTCAGAGAAAAGAAGGGCGGGCAGTGCCAGGAACGAGCACAACGCTTCTCTTTTTCTTCTTTCTTTTGCAGCAGACGAGGTGCGATTGGAGGAGCGGCCGCGCTTGTGCTGGAGAGATGCCTTAGTGCCAGCTCGAGGTACAGCCAGCGAGTGCCGGTCCGGTCAGGGTGCCAAAGTGGGTACAACAGCCCTGGGGCAAAGGAAAGAAGGGCTCTTGTGCTCTCTCTCGTTCCTTCTGTCGAACTATGCGTGCGGGGGTGGTGTGTGTGTGTGTGTCCCTTGGAGAAGAGGAAGGAGAGGAGGGGCGCCGGGGGGGGGGTGGGAAGGAGCGAGGGTAGAGCTTGTGATCCACACAAGGTTTGGAGGGGGAAGGGACCTAGGTCGTAGTTGCTGTGAAGAAGAAAAAAAGACGAGCGAGGAAAGGACGACGAGGGAAACGTTGATCCGGTAAGCGCTGGGAAGGTTCCGACTACTGGAAGGTTATTGGAAGAAATGCAAGGGCGGCACCGTGTGAATGTGCCCTGCCCTGTGCTGTTGTCCCTGGTCAGATCTGACTGGCAGATCGTCGGGTGTGATAGGCACTCTCCCTCTTTTCTCTCGTAGGGCGAGAATCCCTCGAACCAGGAACGGCAATATTGGGATGAGCGAAAGTAAGTACACCCTCCGCAGCCTTATACCGACCCTTTTTTTTTCTTTCCCTTCTTCCTGGAATGAAAGCCAGGATATGAGATGGATGGATAGTTTTTCAAGTCGTAAAGGCGAACTCTGGATGATGGTGATGATGATGACGACGACGACGACGACAATGAACGACAATGAACGACGAACACTGAGAGGGGGAAATCGACAAGTGTCCCTCCCCAGAAAAAAAAAAAACAAAAAATCAAGCAACAAACGAACTGTCTGCAAGAAGAGATAGGCAAGGGCCTCCCCTTGTCAGGTGGAATGGTCAGGACCCCTGTCCTTCTGTAGCCGCTGAGATGGACACACGCCTGAAGCCTATCTCAGTTCTGATTGGGCCGGTGAGGATGCACGCTAGATGGGCCCGGCACACAGCGCGCTTCGCTATTCTTAGCAATGGCTCTGCGAGTGGATGGGAAATCAACAATCCCATTGGACAGAGAAAGGCTTACTCATCCGGAATAACGTCCTCCAACCAGCAGCGTTCCTGGTCTGGATCTTTTTGACCCTTGAGATTTGTCCAAGACTTGGTTCGTACTCTCACCAACAGATGATGGCCACAAGTCGGTTCTTGGTTTTTTTGTGTTTTTTTAACAGAGTTTTGTGTGAAATGATACAGTTAAAAGACAAGAAAGGAACACGAGAAAAAAAAACAAAGATGGAAAAAAAATCATACGTAAGTAATTCTAACAGGGGGTGCCACAAAAAAAACAAAAAAAAAGGAGATCAATCAGGGATAATTTCCAACAAAACAGGTAGGCGACTTGACTTGTAGAGTAACAACAGCAGAGAGAACAGCTTGCCACAGTATGCAATACGAGAAAGAATAACAGCAACAACAAGATCTTCTTGCAGAGGTGGATCGAGAGAAGAGTGGTTGTCCATTCTAATGCAAGTGAGTATTCCAGAAGACTTTCCCCATCCTATTGATACGTCGACATTCTTCATACCAACAAGTTTGAGCATTCTCTCCTCCCTCGATTTACCTAAGTAAGCACCCATCAACCAGAACGCCCTCCCCCCCCCCCCTTTCTTTCTCCCCTCCTCCAACACATTTCCTGCCTTTCCTTGATCTATGTCAAAAAACAATATTATGATTTCTATCAATTCCTCAGTTTCAAATTTTTTGGGGTCCCAGAAATAGACAGCCTCCACATCATCCCAGCCTGCTTTCATTCAGCGCGCGGATATGAAGCATCGTCCAGGCAGGATCTAGAAACTTCAGCTCTCTCCTCGCTGACTGGCTGGACTACCTACCTGCCTTGACGAGATCAAGATCCGAAGCTTTCAGGTTCAGATCCAAACTTGTGTGCGTGGATTTCAAGAAATTCCGGGCTCAGACTCCTGGCAGGGCTATTGGAGCGCGCGCCACATGCAGCATCGCATCCCCCCAGGTCAGGTCTGGGCGCCACCAGCTGGACCAGTCGTTCTGGTTCGAGGACCAGTCGAGGGTCCGGATCTGGCTTTCTCCACCCTAGACCATGTGTCTCTTCGCTTGAATGGAGTAAATCTACAGGACGACAGCCCAAGCCTCTTGGTGACGAAGCATATGTGCCATGCCGCCCATACTCCAAGGTTTCGAGTAAAGCAAGTGGGCATGGGCCGCAATCTCAGGCCGGGCGGGGGGGCCATCTGGAGACGCCTCGTGGCTTGTCAGGATCCCAATGCATCGAGAAGAGTCAGCGTACCCACCACTGCTCCTCGTACGTACTATGGTAGTTCTTAAAAAGTGATCAACAGCTTCTCGAACATTTTCTTACTCGGCCGGGCCCACAGCCGCCGACCACGTTGAGGCTCGTCCTCACGCCCGCTCCAAAGCGCATGCATACACGCCCTGCCCCCAGGACAGTTCTTTGCCGCCGAGCTTTCTCGTCGCGCTGTTTTTCTTTTTAAATACATCAGGGCTCGGTGGCTGGTGTTGGCTACACCGCGGCTGCTGATACTGTTTGGAAAGAGGGGTAGAAACTCTTCCCCGTTCCCACCATCGACAGGCGTCGTCGTCGTATCATCTGAGGCCACGTTGTCGGGTGCTGAAGATGACTTGCAGGACTATCCATATTATCATCCCCACAGGTCTTGCGCTTGTTCACCATGCCCAATGATGTTGTTGTTGTTGTTGTGTGATTCTCCATCTGGGGTGTGCTGGGTGGAGAGAGAGCCATGACGCTGATTCAGGACGTCCAATGGGCTGTCTGGTCGGTGCTCCATATCCACTGAGAGAGGAAGTCAACCCCGTTTCACACACACACACACACACACACAAAAGACATGCTGCTTATTGACCATATCACTTTTGGAGGTAATCAATGAAAGATCTGCTCTTGTATCGCTGAATGCCTGCGCATTTAATATACAGTATACGCCAAAAGAGTAACTACATGGCAATATGATGCATTCTTCGGAACCGCGCTCATCTCTACTACTCTCCTTCTATTCTCCACATGTCTGGCCATTCATGCAGTCCCCGGCTCCCCTTACCCGCCGCCTGAGCATTGTGACAATCCCGTTCGCCGAGCACAAGACACCTGATGCTGGACTCTGTGAGAAACTGAGCTCCTAGTCAACTGATAAATTAATCGCTGGCTCGCTATGTAGTAGCGGTATAGCAAGCAAGCTGGCAAAGCGGCGGAATAAAGCTCTTGTACACCTGTCGAGCCTGAAAACTGCCCATCATCTATCCATTGCTCATTTGTTCATCAACTTTAGCTATTGACGGAGCAGGAGCAAGGCTTAGTTGTGAGAATAGACTCTATCCATCTAAAACCTGACTCATCTGATCCATAGTCTATTTGCCTTCCATAACTTTATAGTTCGATCCAAAGGAGGTATGAACACAAAGTGGGAATTGACGCAAATGGAAGGCTCCGACTCCAGCATTCCTACGATGTCGCCTCGACGCAGAAATAGTTCGTGTTTCCAATTTCCCTCTCGCGCGTATCCGTACGATTCCGACGTTGATAAAAGTATATCACGGGCTTCTGTTGTATATTTCGGAGACCTGTACATGTCATAATATTCGAGCTCTATCGGACCTTGCAGCTACGTTTACGTTCCCCAATTGTCCATCTGGGCGACTTGATGGAGTCTTCGGCCAACGCACATGTATCCCACAGAAGCTCTTCAACATGCTCACCTACGGTTGCTCGACGGCGAATTCATTTGCCATGATTGTGTCAACACTCTGTGATAAAAATTAGCCGCTTGGATAGTGGTGTCTGCGTATTCTCCTGAGACAGCAATATCTTCCATTGCTCCTTGTATTTCCGCACGCGCTCAGAAATAAGTGATGTTGCCTCGGGCCACACCAGTGACGATCAGATGTACCAAGGTTCGGATCCAGAGCTAATTTGTAGCGTTCCAGCAAGTTGTCAATATCCTCTTTCGATTGCTGAACATATGAGCCGTCTCGTGGTACCAATCGTCCACGCTCAGGAGGTTCACCACGTGGCAAACCACCTCTTCGGGCATTCTAGCGTAACGGCTTCTGGCGTCTCGCCCACGATGGGCTTCTTCGACATTATTCCATTTTCATGCGTGGTGCCGAGCGCGTGGGCCAATTGCACCAACAGAGCGATAGCTCGATATCTCCCCTAAGGTCGGAATACTCCGTTGCACTTCGATAGATAGGTGAGGAAGGAAGAGGCCGAGGGGGCCGAGGGGGCCGGGGTAAAGTAGACCACATCTTCGTAGAGAGGTTCCTAACATTGGCCGAGCTCTGGCGTACAATTCTGTTAGTAAAAATATTGCTTGCTTTATACAGCGTCAAATAGGAGGTCGATCCATGCACAGCTATCTCAGACCCTTGAAAGGCTCGGCAGCAGGTAAGAGCCAAAGCAGGTGAAGTAGTCAAGCGACCTGGCTCGGCTTCGGGCCAGTTCAGAAGAGGGGTCAAGCTTTTTAGAAAAGTCAAGGCCTTAGCCTTCTTGGAGTCTGAAATCCCACTGCTGACGATTCCCAATACTCTTAAGCCGAAAGCTTAAGGTCTTCCCTGCATCTTCAAATCCATCAATGGTAAGTAGCAGCTCCCGACGGTACTGGAGACGTGTCATTTCCGCTTATAGTCGAGGCGACCTGCATGAATAAGTTGATCCTCGCGTGATGCCGAGAATGAATGGCCTTCAAGTTTCATCCAGCGTGGAACCAGTAGTAAAGCTCGCGCTTGCAATAATGTGATAATGAGTTTCGTCTTTGTATCTCGAGTAATTATTACCCAGGTATGTTATGAAGGGCTTCGCTACCTGTCGAGCCTCTGCCGGATACGTGGCCATCCCCGTGCTGCCTAATGCATGTCTCAATGGCATTGCATTATGCTCGATTCAAAATTATGGATTGATTGACACTGGGATTGTTTCATCTCTTGATTTTTGGTGGTTTCTTGCAAATACATTTTTCCTTTTTTTTTTTAAAAAAAACAAAACTCCCCTTTCTTTCAAACAGAGGGAAGCTGTAGACACCGTCTCAGGGCTAGCAGACCACCACATTCTCGTCGCGGACGGGCGGACAATCGAGCCAAAGTACACCAGCAATAACTCCTTGGCGAGTTCCAGGTTTCACGGGCTTCTGAGCGACCAACAGCCTGAACTGTTCTTCTCTCACGCCTAGGCTAGTACCAAAACTCCGAATCTTAAACAACTATAGGAGATTTCACATCTGGATTCAGCTGTCCTGGAATCAGACGTGCCACAGCTTGCATGAGCTGCAGGCACACTGCAGGCTGCATGAGCTGCAAGCACGACGTGGCTCACGCATGGCCTATGGACGCTGTACCGTTCACACTACTTGACGCCCTCGCGCCTTTAACGCTAGAAAATAATCGACTTAGTCTTCTCACGGCCCCCAAAGACTGTCACCTTTTGCCATGCGCTTGGTTCGGGCATGATCTGCCAATCCCGTGCATGCATAGGAGAGACACACACCGGACCACCACCTATATACACAAAGGCTGTGGGGGCCAATCTCGATGCCCGAGCCTGTTCGTCCACTCGTAGATGAATGATAGCCTCAAAAGCCAGCTCGGCTCAGTTGTACGATAATGGCAAAAAAAAGTTTCATGCAATGTGCTTTATTATGTCATTCACACTTTCGAGCCTAGAGAAAGAAAAGAAAGAAAAAAACAAAGGAAAGGAACGATGAAATAAAAACCAGAATGACTCCGATGAAGGCTTCGAATGACGGTGCTGGGATTTACGTCGCCGGATACAAAAAAAAAAAAAAAAAAAAAAGGGAAAGAAATAGAAAGATTGCGCAGATCGAAGTAGCCAATAGCGCGGACACGCAATGACTCACGAGACCAAGCAGGCGATATACGATCGATTTCTTGCATATGCATATATGTTGGTTATGCGGTCAGCAAAAGCTGTGCTTCTCGTCTGCAGCCACCACAAGAACGATGGTGGCATCCTTACTCGACACACACACACACACACACACACACACCCGAGAAAAGAGGGGTTGCATGTGCAGCCCGTCTTTGGTCTGTTGAAGCATCAAAGCTACAGCAGGACGTGTCTCACTTTGCTGTGGAGTCTATCAACCTTTTACATATAATCACATTACTTGTATTTGGGGGCGGGGAGGATAACACACAGCACCGTAAGCTAGCGTCTCATTGAACTCATTCCAAGCTGTGCAAGCGTGTGTACACGGCATGATCATCTTGATCTAGTGTTTGAAATCCGTCTACAGATATACCCGGACAAGTTTTCGTGCTGATAGTCGCCTCTTGGGACTTGACAAATTGTCTAGATATGCCTCGGAATACCGGCATACTCTTTCTGGGCCTCTCTACTGGTCTGTTATGACCAATCTGTATCCCCATCTACGTTGAGATTGCAAGACTCTCAAGTGATTCTTCGCGGACGATTCTCGGCAGTAGGTGCCGTTCGTATTCCAGGAAGACAGTCGAGTATCATACGAGCTGGTGAAACGTAGCCTTACTAGCACGATAGAAGGGGCACGAGGCGGTGAGCCATACCAGCACTTCATTCGTGTTCAGATCCGAGTATCATTGTGCCGGCCGGCCTATCCATCATGGCCAGACACCCTGGACAAGCGCACGTCGAGGTCCGCGCTCGGAGCATACTTTGTCGTAGCTTGCATTTGTCCTCGTTGTCTCAGGTCTGTCAGCTTGTGAAGAGTGTGACTGCCTCTGTACATAGTACATAGGTACGTGCAGTGACTTCCTGTCCATACGGATAAACAGCGGCCATAGACTGTAGAACAACGTTGATACTTGTCATGTCTCATAATTATCTCCCCCGGCTGTGATCAATTACGACACGGTTGGCGAGCTTCTACGCCGGTGTGGTTTCCACTTCAGTATATCGCTCCTCAGCCGTCTCAAGTGGAGCTTCTTTCCTCTAAAGGTTCCTACCGGATTGATCGCAGCTGGAATTCTAGCGATTCCTCACTTGTGTGTATGAATTACGAGCTGAACACTTGGTTCATGAGAGTTCGGCCAGCCGTCAGGGATCTGCTATCCCAGTTGACCCTGAAGCAGGTTAATAGACTGTGGGAAGCTTTGCCAAAACGAAAGGCGGAGGTCCTTTCTCACAGACAAACCTGTAATATGTAAAGAGGCCGGGATTAAAAGCATGGCTGGAGTCATGCCTTGGTGCCACAAGCTGAGAGGTCTATGGAAGCCTTGATGCCAAGTTCTGGCCTTTGAAGGACTTTGCAGCTGATGGGACCTGGTCAATGGTCTGTCTGTCTCCTTATTGTAGCACGTCTCGCATCTCGATACATCTTTCTGCGCCAAATAATAATGACTGCAGACTTTGGTCTATATCTAATATAGCCTCCCTAATGACCCAGCGGACGATGGGGAATCTGTATCCTATTCATCCTCAGATTCTAGTGCCCACCCTTCGCTGCTCAAAGGCGTGGACGTCTTCAATGAAATCCGTGGTCATGGCTAGGACATGTCATCCTAGCCAGCACCTCTCCTCAGCCTATGTCGAGCGCCCTCATCAGAACCTCGTCACAGCCGTCGGAGCTGAATCCGTCGCCACCCATGGATCCTTCACCGTTCCTCAAGCCGTGGTCCAACAGCCTCTGCCATTTCGACTGCAAATGAACCCAAGTATGAGCATGCATACATGCCAAAGTGGCTTTTCCAACTTCTATGTTCATGGGCCTTTCATGGCCTTAAATATTCGTCGTAGGTCGGGACCGACGGCGTAAGCACATATCCCAAGCTTTTCCCCCACAGCCTTTGCAATCCCGTCTGCAGCTTCTCGACTATTTTGGCACAATCCGTCTACGTGAAGAGAATATTATCCACAAATCGAGACGAGGAAGGGTGAGAAAAGCAGTAGGGGATTAAAGAATGATCGCTGGCGGGAGGTATACGAAAAACTTCAAAAGGTCCCAAGACTTCGCTCACGAAACGGTTCCGAAAAGAGGTAATGATGAGTCTACACTTACATGATATGGCAAGGAGGTTGATTCGCACAGAGACCAACCAATATCTCCCTCAGCTAGATTCTCGTTCTGGGCGTAGACGCTATGATTCTTCCGGACGTAAACTTGACCGTCAGTTCATGTCGGACTGTTGGCTAAGAAGCAGTAATATGATACAGTGTCAAGGATTCAGCACATTTATTCCCCCATTGGAGATGACCAAGTGAACAATCGGCAGGGAAAGGAGTCACAGTAGGTAAACCTAGGAACAGGCAATACCAGAAGGCGACGGGAGGAAGAGACATACCCACCTTTCGGCAGGGCCTTGGAAGTGATAGTGAGAACGCGACCCATGAGGGCTCAGTTAGCAATGTATTATGCGAATTAAGTGTTCATAAGGCAGTATATGAACGAAGAATGCAAACAGGTATACTCGGATTACTCATATTACATCGCTGAATTCAACGGGCCGGTAATGAGTCCTTGTACAGCAAAATCTGACCAGAACTATCCTGTTCAGTCAGATAGCAAATCAGCCTCGATAGAACAGACAACCAGTGAATGAGCGTGATTCCTCATACTTGATGTCCCTCAGTGATGACCTTTGCACCTTCGCCGAGCACCCTGATCTCTGCCAGAATCTGTCGTCCTTTGGCACGAAGTGACTCAAGTAAACGATGGCGAGGGGCCGCCGCGTGCCCGGGAAGCGCAGAAGACCGTCGATTCCAGTCTTCTTGTTGGCATTGCTGATCGAGTGACACTCTGTTCTGACATGACCACCCCTGGAAAACCGGCGGCTTCATTTCTCATATAGTACTGGGGTGAGCAGAAAAGAAATGATCGTGTAGATATATCAAATCTATGCGATGGCTAAAAAAGGGCTCGTATTCAGGGTGCGCTGAAGAGAGGAGAAAAGGAGAGAAAAAGCCACGAGGCCGAACTATCTGAGGCTATCTACAGGTCTGGCCGTTGGCTGGCTAGCGGGGCCATGCACGGCCCAGGGCCAGTGACTCACTGGCCCTCGCACAAAATCACTATGCTCCGGAGCAGAAGAGAGAAGCAAAGGAGCAGAGAACAAGACTCACAACACTTAGGCTGTTTGATCAAAGTCCTAGACTGTCCATCCACGTCGGAACGCCAGCCCATAGCCCCTGGCCGCTCTCAAAGATTAACATGAGCGGCCATATCGTGGAGTCGGAGTCATTAAGCAACGCGTGGGCTCAGACCCCTCGACATATTCTTCAACATGGGAACCGATACCACGACTTTGGCCAAGCCCCTTATTCACGGCCGGGTCGCAGGTGTACTGACCAGTTGCTTCGCCTGGGTCAGCTCTGCAAACACCCAAAGCCTCTCCTCCCGAGCTGTGCAGACGGCCCCAGGGCACCCCCCCCCCCCCCAATGCCTCCCGAGGACAATGGACAGGCCCGATGTATTTCGCAAATGTGCATGCCACGGGGTGCAATCCTGAATCCTACAGATCCAGCAGAGGCCAATTATAACTTTCTACTGCATCTGCTCTGGTCTCTTTGGGGTTGCAAGGTGTCTATGCAGCTATACATCTAATTATTTTGAAGAGTCTGCCCTTGAACCAGACATTGGACTGATGCATATATTGAATACCCTATGTTTGTGGGCTCCAGAACGAGGAACAATACGCTCAACAACGATACTTACAAAAGAGATTTCCAGGGAATTTCTGTATTCGAGGGCTCCTTGTCATCATTATCAACCAATTATTTGGATGGTTGTTCTTTCCTGCTGGACCAGTGATTCATCCTGTGTTCGAGCCCCTTTGTGTATAGAGTTAGCCATAGCCCTAACCCTTTCAAGGAAGACAGTCGTGTGTGGAACTATTAAATAGCAAGATGAATTTCAGAGGTGCCCGTGTTTTTTTGCAGACAGGTCGGGAGCTCACCGTCCTCGCGCGGTCTATTCATTGCCCCTATAGCTATAGCCTACAGACACTGTATAGACTAACCTCCTCATCATGCCATACAACACCAATGCAAATCGTTCAGCCAGGCTCCCAGACCTTGACCCCAACCGACCGCAATCTCTTACATGCCTCCATTCAGGTTGTGGAGGTCATCGCGGACTGTAGTCTCAAGTCGTTCTCCAGCCTGGCGATGACCGCCTCGTGGAACTCCTGGGCGAGCTTCTCGTCGTCCAAACACGCGACGGACAGGATCTTTTCCAGACACCACTCCACCGCACTCTTATAATTCATGCCGCCGTTCTCCAGCACCGACCCAATCATCTGCAATGCTGCCTGCTTCTTGCTGAGGATCGAGTCCATATTCATATCCGGGTGGATGGCCAGGTCGTCGATATGCCGGCTGACGATGATCTGGGTGAGGAGCAGCCCCAAGGATAGGATGGTGAGATCCATGGGCCTGAACGTCGTCTGTGGGGGTATCTGGCGGGTGCCCGCTGAGGACTGAGACAGGGATTTCGTCAAGAAGGGACGGTCCAGGTAGTAGGTGTGGCAATTTGGCACCTCTTCCTCGCCGAGGAACACGATATCGTCCGATGTGATGATCCTCGCCAGCCACGGGGTGTTATACAGGTGCAAGACACTATATGACAGAGCCAGGGCCACCTTCAGTCTTTCGAGGTACGTGAAATGACTCGGGCCAGACCCGAGACCTTCTAATATCGAATGGAGGGTGACGGCGGTCAGATTTTCGGGTTGGCAATCTTGGTGGTATAGGTTGAATTTGCTTGACCTGTTGGATATGTACCCGTAACAGTCTGGAATCGTGGTGTTGCCTTTGCCCTTATGAAGCATGTGACAAAGGTTGGTTATCGCTGATGTTTGTGGGACGGAGCTAAGGTGTACGGATTCGGATACGTGTAAGGAACTTAGATTCGCTTGTTTCGAGACCGAGATTGTCGTTTGTGTCGTCCGTATTGCGGTGAGTGTTGAGGAAAACCGGACCATTCGAAGTTTGGAACGCGGGATCAGATCTGGCGACGGTGTAGATGGTGGTGTGGGTAGTGGGACCTCACTTTCTGCCAGCTGAATGCGGACTCTATCCCAGCGCTGAGACTGTCTCTGGCCGTCACTCCCTAAAGCGACGCCGAAATCGAGGGACCTTGCGGCCTCCTCCTCCTCATCCCCTGGAAGCATGACACCCTTTCTGGGTGCCATCTCGAGCCCTAGGCTGTGCGAACTGGTACAGTTGCACGTTATGACATTCTGAAGAGCCGTATATATGCCCTGCGATATTTTCCGGATGAGTCGAGCCAGTTTGGCCTGCGAGCGCGAGCGACGGGTGGGCTCCAGCTCGCAGTTTTGGCTGACCAAGGTGGTGAGGCGACCATTGCCATCTTTCAGCCGAAGGAGAATCTCTGCATAGTCCTTCTTCTTCAGCGTGAAGTAGGTTCGATGTTTGAGTTCTGCTAATATAGAGCTGCGGTCGACAAGTTTTGTCTATATCAATCCATTAGTCGCCCAGAAAGCCTTCAACCAGTTCAGCAGGAGCCTCTAGGCGGGTGAAACTCCGCACCTTTCCGTTCTCACCGATGGCGAGTTTCTGCTGAAGCTCCAGTATAGCTTTTCGCATCTCGTCGAGACGCTCTTGGAACACGTCTGAAGACAGCCAGAGTCGCAATCGAACATCGTCGTTATACCTTGTCCAGTCTGGCCCAAAGGGATCCTGGATCATGTCGTCGAGCGCATTGTCCGGAGCGATCCCTTTGAGTAGAGTCTCACACGTGTTTTGTAAGATCACCTGCTCCGTCTTGAGGTCTCGTATCATAAACTCGAGATCTCGTCTCACATTCTTCATCGAGGAGAGGATGTCCCGGTAGGTTTCCAATGCTTGTATGGCCAGCGGGATAACCCCTAGAACGAGGCCCGCGGCCTCCATCTCTGTATGCCTGAGACTCGGAGGACCTGGAACTAAGAGGTATCACAGCAAAGATGCGAGTAGCGATAGATTGGCTGCGGCGAAGAGGAGAGCCGAATGAATGGGACAAAGACTATGGGAATCTGAAGACTTCCGAGAACGGCTTCAAAGACGGACACTTTCAACAGGATAGCCGTGCACGGATTCAGAAAGCCATATCCCCTTTCAAGTGGACAAGATGGTGAGAGTGATGCGTTTGCTGAGTCTCGGGGAAATTTGCGCCATGTGCGCCCGCAAGCTGAGCTGGCCCACTGAGCCGCATGCTGACCCGCATAAGGCGAATGGGTGGGCACCAATCACTACCCTAAAGCGAGCACGGAAAATTTGAGGCTCAGATCTAGGTTGTCGTTTGATCGCGCTGATATCAAATCGCTGTTCTGGCGCTGAACTTCCCTGGCACAGGTAACGCCCTTTCCTGATGGGGTCGTGCCATCGCTTTCTCACAGAACCTGCCTGACATGGACGTGCAAAGGGAGAAGATCCCCTCCCTGGTCGCCGGGAGTTTGAAGGGTTTGGAGCAGTTGCCAGCTGTCCTCAACTCACGGGACTTCACGCTCGAGGCAACAGCCGCGCAATCTCACCTCGCAAAGTTCAAGCTTTGGGCGGGGAGTTTGGGCGCGCATCGTGCCTCCGGGACACGTTCATTAGAATACCGTCTTCGTGATGCCTCATCCATACGGAAACATGTCATCTCCCTGCTAGAAGACTTGAAAGCCCTGGTTTCCGGAGAGGGTAAGTACTTGAACCCTCTACAATACCGGCGTTACACGCCATATAGTCTCCGAGAGGCTAATACACTCTAGCTTTGCCTTTGGTTCATTCCGGACATATAGAAGCAAAGACGGAAGTTGAGGAGGATTCAACAGATGAGGAACTGGAGGCTTACTTCGAAGATGACCAGGATGAATCCCGCAGTTCACAAGAGGGTGAGCTCAGCCAAGTCCTCTCTCAAATCGGAGGCGTCATCGACTGCCTTCTAAGGCTGTCGGTTACAATCAGCAATCCCGCACCTCATGACAGATTCAAGTCCAGAGCAGGTGTCGAGCTCGGATATTATTACGAGCCGTACGATATCCAGCACGTGAAGGAGAAGTTTCCGGGCCTGGGTACCGCGGTTGCCGAAAGGCTTGGTAGGACACTCACTCAGCGACGACGTTACTTTAAATATAGAGAGGACCATCATTGCCGACTCAGACAAGGAGTAGATGGGGAAGACGATGGAGTGAGCAAAGGAAGAGCCACAACCGTAGCGTCCTCTTTACCTCAGCAGCTCAAGGACGCAGACAGCATCAACCTCATCATAACGGACGATGATCGTTCCGAAATCTCGGCGACCTCATATGCGCCTTCAACCGTTGACCAGACTGAGTTGCGTGTCCCGCCCATTCCCAAAGAATACGTCGAAGGGCCGTTCTTATGTCCATTTTGCTATATATTTATATCGATAGATACGAGGTATGAGTGGAAGTAAGTCATAGTTACCCGGCCCCTCTGACAGCTGTCCCGCCAATATCGCTGACAATCCTGTTGTTAGAAAACACGTCTTCCGAGATCTCCGGCCATATGTCTGTCTTGCAGAGACTTGCAGCGCCGCAGACCAGGACTTCCAGCGTAGGAAGGACTGGACGCGTCACATGTTGCAGGAACACTGGAGGGTATGGGCCTGCCCCTTCGGCTGTGCTGGCGAGTTTGAGTCCTCCACCAGTCTACGCCGCCACCTCGCCGATCTCCATTCTACAGCCGTTTCCAAAGATAACGTTGGTTCCGTCGCATCCCTCAGCAGCAAGGCCGACCTCAAACGGGCTGAGGGCGCATGTCCACTCTGTCGCAAGACTGAAATCAAGTCGAGTCGCCAATACCAGTCTCATGTCGGGAATCATCTTGAACAGCTGACTCTGTTTGTTCTCCCTCCACAAGAGGATGACGGGGATAATGGCGCAAGCGATGAGGAGAGCGATGACTACGACGATGATCCATACAGGATGCAACTGCCTACTTGAACGATCCGCCACCACCCATTTCACGTGACGCCACGAGCGACGTGAACGCCGCGGGCGTCGTCGTCTCTGCCACACCGGTGCCTCCCGCCATCCCGCTGGATCCAAAGTCCGTTCTTCAGCGGGACAATGATGAGTTTCCGCAAGCAGACGCGGCCGCGGAAATAATGACTGGAGACGACAACCCACACCAGAGCGAGCCTGTACAAGATCCAGAACCAGACCACGCAGATCTCACAAGCCAGAGCACTACGAGAACAGGGCAAGGAACACACTCCCCGAGCAGGAAAAGCGAAGACAAAGAACCAGCCAGCACAATGAGCCTGGAGGAAGTATGGGCAAATGTGGTTAGTCGACGACCATCGAGTTCGATGCGGAGAAGCTTGGCAGTCGGCCACGAGCGCAACAAGGAGGACGACGACGTTATCATTAGAGAGAGAATAATGGAGGGGGGAAGGGCAAGAAGCGTCACTCGGGGGCCTGTGATTGAGAGAGAGGATATTGAACCATCATCCTCGTCGGGGAAGACTGCCACGAGACCAGATCCACTTGACGGAGACACCCTCGAGGGCCCCTCTACAACAGCAATCTCAAGTGACAGCTACGACTCAGACGCGGATGGGCTCGAGCGCACTAGACCCCGAGGAAGCCCATCTCCAACGTCTGTTCCTGACAACGAGCCCCCGGGCACGAGGACGCTGGCTTCGCATTTCAAGGCGTTGTCCAAGGAGTTCGAGGAAGAGAGGACAAGGTGCAAGTTATATTCGCTGACACACTTTCCCCCCTGAAGTCTACTAACACCGTCTGCTATAGCCAGGCGACGATTACAGGAGATTCTCGCGCGAAAGGATAATTCCGAGCCAGGCCCCTTGGCCGAGCACGACATGCATGAAAGAAATATGGAAGCAGCGGAGGCCGAGGCACGTATAACATCCGATGAGTTGGCCACCGAGAGATGGAAAACGGCCCAGGCCGAGCACGCCTCCAAAGAGAAAAGGGAAAAGGATGAGATCGGCGTCGAGTACCGTCGCAAGATACGTGAGCAGCTGCTGGAGGCCGGCCTACAGGAGGACCAGATCAAGGCGATCCTGGAGGGCAAGAAGGTCCAGGGGCCACCACCGCCGTCTCCGCCTCCAGCTCTCGAATCATCGACCGCGAAGACGACGTATACGCGCATGGCACGAAGGCACCTCAGCCTCGAGGCGCTGAGAGCGAGGAACATCGAGTTTGAGCTTGATGCGGTAAGCCAAATGTCCTACCCCACCATTCTCCCTGGTCCCTCAGGGTTGTCCCTACACCCAAGAATTCAAATGCGCTCCCGATCCCAAAGACGAGCTAGTATAACTAATAGCAGCTGCCGGACAGAACCCCGACTACGTGATCATCAAGCGCTGGGTGCCCCCCGAGGAGCAGAATGATCTCTGGTCGCTCACTAGGGTACTCCGTGAAGACCGCGAGCAGGAGACTGCCACGCCGCTATCCACCGAGTATGGCGGTCGCCAGCACCCTCGTCAGGAGGGAAGTGGTTACCTGACGCCAGGACGCAAGGCCAAGCGCGCGCGGAGCAAGTCGCCCGCCATCCTCATGTATCTCGCCGGTGCGGGGTCCACCCCGGAGGAAAGCCAGGACTCTTAGATATCAAGGGAAATACCTGGTTACAAGAGCGTTATAAGCACAAGGACAAAAAGGAGGAAGAAAACCCAGAATGTCCCGCTCCTAGCAGCCCTTTCGTAGCATACAGCCGCTTCTGGGCCGGTCCTCTGCTGCGCTGGGCCTCTGATCGTCTCATCTATGCGATCCTCTGGCTGGGAATAGATAAACGTGATATCCTGTTTGCGATGACGCTCCCAGATGTAGATATTAGGCGCACCCCGTATGGTGCACGTTATTGCTGTTTTGTCGTGTGGGCTTTTACCCCCCAGCCCGACGTTGGGCAGCATTCCCCTACAGCAGGTAGACGAAGCCCACGCAGAAGAAGCCTAGCGCGCCCATCGTGCTGTAGAGCCTGGCCATCTCGAACACCGGGGGGCCAGCGGCGCTCTTCCCGTTGAGGCTGGAGTACACGGCATCGCCGCACGAGGAGCTGGTCGAGCCGGCCGAGGTCGCGCTGGCGGTCGCCGTCGAGTTGGTCTTGTTGGTTAGGGTTAGGGTGGAATCAATTTCCCTTCAGATATTTCTCGGATGCGAAGTTCGATACTGATTTACCTGTCCAAGTATATATATATATTTTCTAAGCTTCTATGGCCTTATGAAGAGTATATCATGTTGAATTTTCATAAACTTTCGTTCACGTGCGAAGCCAGATCCAACACCGAATGACCAGGCATATGAACCAGTGCCGATGTAGTAGTATATGCTCAATTCACAAGCCCTCAGAATTCACAGTCTACTGTACCCAAAAGAAGAAGAAACTATTTTCTCGCCTTGTTGCAAGACACAACATGTGTCCAACCTGCTTGCTTGCGACCAGCCGCCCGTTTCTCGCCCCCCTCCTCCCCGAAGGCCGTAACAGATACCGCTCCCCCTCCATCCCTTGGCCCCGGCTCTGGTTGCCAATCGAGGGGCGAAAAATCCCAAGTCAGTCCGTCTTCTTTCTTCCTCTTCCCGATCAAGCCCCTCCTCGTGTTGAAACTACACCCGAGCCAAGACAAGAAAAAATCCAGGTCTCAGTCTTTTCCTCAGCTCAGACACTCTCTCCCCCCCCCCCCTCCTCCCAGAGAGCTCGTATAGCCATTTCTGGCACGGGATAATCACCCATTAGCTTGTGAAATTCTTCCCCCCGATCCTTCTCCCAAAGAAAACAAGAAACGAGAAAAGAGACATGGGCGATCAGGCCCAAAATGATTCCAACCCAAAGTCAGGTTGGTCATCATCACGTAATTGGCCCCCCCTCAACCCTCCCTCCTTCCCGAGAGTATTGTCTCGGCGTCTGTTCCCGATGCGGTAGGTTGCGTAGGTACAGACAACGGAGGCGACCACGCGAGAACCCGGAGAGCTGAGGCCCGAAACGACCCACTCAAGCCGTGCACCGTAGCCATCGGCATGTGCCGTTGGCCTTGCTCTTATCGTCGAGACAGGATAATTCGGGTCCCGGGGCTTGAGTTGTTGCACGGCATGAAACTACTGAATACTTCTGGCAAGGAAGGCTCGAAAATGCCAGCGCCAGATGTGATTGGCAGTACCAATATGGCCTCGTCACGAGGCGGAATTGAGGCGGCGGACATGTTCTGATCCGACTCGCTGGGACGGTTCTGCATTCGCCAGAGGTTCCGACGCTTTCACCAACACGAACTTTGCCTCCTCCTCCTCCTCCTCCCCAACCCGATATTGGCTGACGAGCGGGTGCTCTATCAAAACTTGCTTGGCCTAACCTCATTACCCATCCCACCCCAACGCGACATTACCAGCCTCTCTCTAGCCCAAGCGAATGGGCCGGGTTCTTCAAAAGAGACGAGGCTTTCAAAGACACAACAGACGCCAAGCAGGCTAGACACGTGAGGCATAGCACTGCGATCACAGGAACAGTATGCCGTAGTAGGGTGAGACTAACCGCCCCCGCGCCCCCCCCCCCCTCCACACAAAGAAAGGTCGCCGTCCCAAAGTAATGCGAGTAATGTGGGTGGTGGTGGTGGTGATGATGATGATGACGATGGTGGTGGTGGCGAGCAGACTGTCATCCGTTGCCAACTCATCATTCCTACCCAAGTCTGACACCTCGCTGGCGATTGGCTGTGTTTAAGAAAATGATTGATTGGTAAAGGGAGAGAGACCACGCCAGAGCAGAGTGACTTGCATTATAGTTCTGACACTTGTCCAAGATGAATGAGACGGGACGGAGCGAGATTCTGAGAAGAGAAGGGAAGAGGGGGGGGGGGTGTGTTTGGTAGCAGAACGATCGTCTCTGAGGGAAAAGGAGAGAAAAAGTGGCCATTTCTTGAATTTGCCTTTCTTTGAGGCGCCCCATCGATAAGCAAAAGAGTACCCCTCTGCGAATTGCACCAAGGGCGCACGTCACTCGACGTCGTTTTCGTCTACGGAAGAAGCGGGAGGCATTATGAGGTTGTCGCGAGACACCAATCTCCGGGACCCGTGACAAGCATGGCAGACATTCGTGAAGTCAGCGCCTGCAACCTCAATGTAAGGACCCGACGATCGTCATTGGCGAGCCTCGTCCGAGACTTTGGGGGGGAGGGGGTATCCGAGCTCACGGACGTGGCTCACAGACCATCTTCACAACTTGAGGACCCAAGAAAGATGATGGAACTTGTGTGGACCCCCCAAAGCCCTGTTCAGACACGGACGGGCCAGTCTGACAGCGACCGGTCAGAAAAGTGTCGTAAAGGCGTCCACTCGGCGCTTAAGGCCACATGGTGGTTGTTTAAGATTGCAAGGCGGAAAAATAGATGAACTGCCCATCCTTAGGAGACGCCAGGGACGTCTCGAAATGTGACGCCGTAATTTTGACAGATTGATTGCTCTGGAAAGCGGGGGCTAGGGCCTGGCAAAAGTGCAACTCTCCTGCCGCAAGCACGGGCCTGTGCCCAAAAGATCCCGACGTCAAATGTACAATGGCCCCGGTCGGTTTATCTCCAGGTTACATCTGCGTGGCACATGAGGTAATGACACACACTATGACTGATCAAGAAACCGAGAGAGGGAAAGAGAGAAGGGGGAGAGAGATAGAGAGAGAGAGAGAGAGTGAGAGAGAGAGAATGAGAGAGTGAGTGAGTGAGAGAGGAGGGCAAGGTTTGGGGGCAAGGAGATGTGTTCCATGTGACCAAAGCGGCCAGCGGCACAGCGGCCTGTTCGGGGTTGGCCCCTCGCAAGGGCCTTGTCTTGTGTTGATCCCCAATCCTCTTTTCTCTCTCTGCCGAGGATTCCTGCTGCAGGTCGTTGCAGAAAAATGCAAGTCACTGCGACACATGGGGGGCCCTTCCCAGTGCCGAATTTCTGGCCAACCCGCAGCTCGTGCTCTTGTGACCCACGACGTGCAGGTGGAACAAACGAGTCCTGTTGGCCAGAAAATAGCAGGTTGTTTTTTCAGCCAGTCAGGAAATCCGGCGCCTCTCGTCCAACCGAGCGAACCCCACAGGCGTGTGTGATGTTTGAGGGCCCCAGGGCAGAGCAGATCAGGGCGGAGGACCGGCCAGGCTGATGGTCGATGCGACAAGGGCCTTTTCGTGCAGGTGGCACTGCAGTTGCCGAAGGAAATCCGCATAGGTTGCAGGGGGGAGGGAGGGGGGGGCAAGATCGGGTGCCTGAGTTGAACGGTGCGGCATTGCTTTCTTGGACCGGCAAAGCTTGAAGCAGGCAACATGTGCCACCGCGAGTTCAGGTAGGGTGTGGTCGGGCCTTTAACTTTTGATGTTCTCTCTAAACTCTCTCGCCAGAGCCCAAACGGTACGAATGCTCCGGGAGAGGATGACAAGTGCGGCCACATCAAGAAACACCTGGAAAAGAAAAAAAACAGAAGGGCGAGCATATAGGTTGCAGTAGTGTCCGTGTCGCAGATGGCAGGGCGGAGGCGGACTGCCGCTGTTTCGAAACCAGCGATAGCCGCAGGCTCTCTCATGCATTCTACCCTCTGCCCTCTGCCCTCCTCCGGTACTGTATGCAAATCATACCAGGTAATATTGGTCCCGCCGGTACCCGAGGCCTCCTTGGGGGTGATGATGATGATGACACACGAGAGCCAGGCTGGTTGCCGGGTGTCAAAGCTGCTGTCAGCCGGGAAAACACGTCAGGGCTCTCGCTTGTTTCAAGACTGACGGCGTCTTCGGTGGGAGATGGCAGACCGCTCCAAGGATGAATCATGGAGTTGGTGTGGCGCAGAGGAACAAGAAGAAGGGGGAAAAAAGCAAGATCTTTGACGGCTATGGCGTCCACGTGAGCTCACCGACATTTCCGGGAGAGCAGCAGAGGAGGAGGAGGAGGAGGAGGAGGAGGAGGAGGAAGCAGAGAGCTGGAAGCTGCGTCACAGTGGCGGGGTGCGTCGTTCCCCCCTGTGCGAGTTCCCATTTCAGGTCAGATCTGACATGGCAGCAGCAAGCATTCTGTCTGTGTCTGGGGGGGGGGGGGCCTGGCCTGCATTGGCGCCCATCTGCGTCTTGGAAAGAAAGGAGGGGGAAAAAGCTGCTGGTGTGGCCTCGGTGAGAAGTACGAGTGGTAGGGTATTGTGCATAGCAGTGAATAAGGAGCTTGGCCATGTTATCCGATCGTATCGAGACACACACACACACAAGCAGCAGACCAGACTAGACACGTTGTCCCTGTTGCATGAGGGCAGTGATCGGCGATACAAGGAATGATGACCAAGACGGCGTATCTGCTAAGATGAACAATCGCGTCGAGCGTTTGTTATGTGTATTTGTGCTGTGCTGTTGTTGTGTCGGAAACTGCTTCCCCACCCAAGGTGCTCCAGCGCCTACTGTACCATACATATGTGCAGTAGTATACGTAGCACAGTACAGTTAGTTGTACAGTAAGAGGCAAGGCAGCGGCTTAGGCAGTGACGCTATGAGGTACTCTTAGTGCGGTACCGTACCAGTCGTACCTGCACTGATGAGCGCGCATTAACATACAGCACCGTGCACAGTACAAATACAGTAAGACTCGCCCAAGCTAGCGAGCGCGTTGGGCTCGAGCAAGACACATACTATTGTACACACACACACACACACACACACACAGAGAGAGAGAGAGAGAGCTTGGGGAATAAGCTCCTCGGCGCTGATCACGTATCGGGCCCGAGGACACACCTCGCTTGGAACATTCGTGGTCGGTGAAGAAGGTCTGCTGTGTCCCTGGGGCTGATGATATGGAAAGGAGCTGCTGTTAGCTTCGATAAAGTTCTAGCGCACAGAGTATATTCCCGTCGACCAGCGAGGTTTACCTTGAGGAAGGCGCACGGTGCGAGAAATGAGCGCTTGTTCCGGTGGGGGCACGCGTCACTCTCTGGGTCTACCCTTAATGGGGGTGGAAGCTTCAGCAGAGGCTGTCTGCCGTCATGGACAGGGGATCCCTCGTCATGAATAAAAAAAAAAAAAAATGAAATAAAAAAAAACCCCCCCCGAAAGCCGGCCACCTCTGCTGGACTTTTTCTTGGCTGTTCGACCTGGCTGGGTGACGATCAAGCAACTTTGTTGCCCCAACTTCTCGTGCGGTCCTGGGGTCATCCACAGCGTTCTGCTGTCTTGGTATTCTGTGGGCATATGTACGTGTGTGGGTGTGTGGAGAGAGGGAGGAGAGAGAGAGAAAACTTCCTTCCTTTCTCAAGGCTTCTCAGCAGATAAAGATGTGATCTATCTACTATCCAATTATGGTCCGAGTGAGATGAGTGAGATGCTGGGGGGTTCCTGAGGGCTATCGTCCCGGAGGATCCAGCGTGCCAGGAAAGAAGGGCCCTGGTTCTCTCGGCTGGCCTTGCCCACACACACGCCCTTAGGCAGACCGTCAGGCACCTCCATCTTACTACTGTTGGTGCTATGGTACATAATAATACACATAGTACTATAGCAGAGGGGAAAGAGAGCCGGCCCCCCTCCCCCCCAAACCAACCCAGCGCCAGCCATCCTGGTCGAAGAATTGCAAGAGCTGGGGCCTGGCCTTGGTCGGATACTGTGGTACTATGATTCATCTTGGGTTCACGCCCCCGCTCCCGACCACACCACCTCCATAATAGCTGAAAGGTATAGTACTTCTTCTGGAGGGGACAGCGGGCCCATACCTCGCGGTATCACTTATACCTTACTCCTGTGTATGGGTTGGTTCTATACTTATACATGGTAATATGGAGTACCGTACACAGCATTGCGACCCATACTAATACACGGAGTGGGAATACATAGAGGCGAAAGAAAATTTAGCTGGCAGGGGCAGGGGAGAGCTTCTGAGAGAAGTGGGTCCAGACCCCACCCGTGGCTGCTGATTCGGACTGTGACAGGTCGATAAAGGAGGCACCACCCGCCCCTTTCCTCGAATCATCTTGCACCTCTCGGATCGCGCCCCCCCCCTCCAAGGCAAGACCAAGGTCCCCCTCTCCCTTCCTTTTCCTGTGCCCCCAACTTCGCCTGCTGGCCGCCCACTCTGCGACTGTGCTGCTTGCACCCAGGCCCTGCACTGCACTGCCACCTTTCTTACTCCCGCCGGCCCCGCCCTCAACAATCTGACCAATTGATACTCATTTCTCAGTTTTTATTTTTTTTCCCCTCGCGTTCCAACAGCATATCAGACAAGCAGCCCTTTTTCCTGCCCCGTTCCCTAAGGAGGTGCAACACCAGCCCTGCCCAACGGCCCAATCATCAGCACCCATCTTGTGACCGAATCAGATCGCTTCATTCACCATTTCTTTTGGGTGATCAGTGCGTACCGCGTCCTGCATCATACAGAACGGACGGTCGCAAACTATATGATTTGAGATCGGTTTGGACTGAACTGGACGGTATTTCTTGCGGAACAGCAACACGAAACGGTTAGAAACAAGGGGGAACAGGGGACGAAGACGAGGGAAAGGAAAAAGAATTGATACTCAGAATAACCACCCACCAACATCGATCTCTCCATCTTGAATTGTAAGTCGGCCACCTCATCACCAATCATCATTCGCCATTCATAACTATATATACATCCAATCATCGACGAGCCTCCTTTCACCTCACCCTCGTCTCATCGACAAATGCACAATCGCTGGGCTCACGAATACTAGGCAGGGCGCTGAGCTGAATTCAGATTGCCGCAGGTGTCGAGAGCTTCCAGGGCGTCTACCTCACATACAGCACACATCATCGACCCGACCGACGCAGTCAAATCCATCAATCAATCGGTCTCTTGAACCGGCTTTCTTTCATCGCCACCGTTATCGGCTAGGTAGAGAGTTTCGTATCCATACCAGCATATCCACCACGACCAGACCGCTATCGCTATCGGATCGGCTACCTTGTTGGGCCAATTTCAACTCGACTCTCAGACTCAGAAACTCAAACAGGCAGACACCTAGAACAAATCATCCGGCTCCGCCTTGAGGTCATCTGTTCGCCAATCGATCCTTGATCCTCTCAACAAGGCTTTGCCCTTCAAACTCACCTCACCCACCATTGGCTTCCGTCAGCACGGGTCGACAGCCTCAGGTTCCAATCACGAGCAAGGATTTGCGCCAACCGAATCCAGGGTCCAACAAAAGCTATCACGCCTCAATCAGCATCCCAGCGCCAGCTCTCCATAGTATTTCTCGACTTTGGAGCTGTCGACGCAATTTTTTTTTTCCTACTGGAAAAAGGTAATACCCAAATTCACCCATCTGCTCATGTCTCTTCCCCTTCGAGGATGGGAGGGGGGGGGGGGGAAAAAGCCTCACGACTTGGTTTCCCCCACCCTCCTTGATGTGCTGGCCATGCATGACTGTGGTCTGTCTATCTGTCTGTCTGTCTGTCTATCAGGTCAGCAGTGAGCGTCCTCGGCTCCCCGCAGGTTGGGTACCGCTGCGGCGTCAGAGATCCGTGTCAAGCATGGGAGGTAGGCTGGTCAGGCCCCAGGGCCTGCATGATGGCTGTTGTTGCATCGCGCTATGCCACGAAGGGTCTCAGCTCCCGTCCACTTGTGACTGTGGTCTCCGATGCACCTACTCAAGAGATCCTCGGTCTGGTCAGGAGAGACAGACGGAGAGACAGACAGACAGACAGACAGACAGACAGACAGACAGCCCAGCCCAGGCCAGCACCGGCTTGCTCGGTTCGAGGGAGGTGAAATCGTGAACAGCACAGCAACAACACCCCCCCCCCCCTCTTCCCATCCACACCCTCTTTCAGCACGCAAGTCCAGCCAAGTGGCATCAATCTCTCGAAGCCTGGCAGTAGTATGTTCCGGACCACCAGCCTCATCTCATAATCTCTCTCTTTCTCTCCCTCTCCTTGCCCTGGACTTGCTGCGCATTACACGTCCTTCCTGGTCTGGGCCACTGGTTACACAGTCCGCCACAGCAAAGCAGGTACTGACTGACAGCACGGCCCTCCTCTCTGTACCTTGTGTTGTTTTGTTTTTGTGCCTGCGTGTGGACCCCCCTTGACACACAGCCCACTAGCCTAGGGTAGCCAGCCAGTCACCGCCCCAGCGCATCCAGAAATCAAAAGCGAGTGGGAGCACCCAGCAAATCAGCTAACACCATCTCTGCCCAGGCCTTGCAACACCCTGAAGAGTGTCCTCCGTCGACGCGACTACTGAAGACCTATCATCATCGCGAACCTCACTTTCGCCCTCTCTATTGGCCCTTGCATCGATCCCGTGATTTCCACGGCCTGCGGAGCTCATTCTGCAGCAATCTGGACGTTCCCTCAATCAACTGTGCTGCCTGGGTTCTGTTCCTAGGAGCCTTCTTGAGCATCGAGCCATATTCGACAGTGGCCAGCTCTAGATCCACCGTATTCAGCCTGTGAGTGAGAGTGTGTGTGTTGTGTGATTTTAACCTGGCCCCTCCCACCATAACCCCATCCTCTTTTCCTTATTTACCCTCTTCACACCTCTTCGGCGTGGTCACTCGGTATTCCCGCTTCAGCACACCACTGCAATCTGAATGGAGCACCCATTCCTGCCCGTTGTGCAGACTATGCTCAGTCGTGTACTTTGAACCCCGGGCCGATACGATCTCGTCGCCTTAGCACAACTCATCCCTCCCCCCCCCAAAGGTCACCTGTGCGACACCTTCTCTTTTTTTTTTTTACTCTGCAAATGATAGACGAGGACCAGTTGCATTTCGGGTCTTGTCTGAAACCAGCAAAGTACAAAGCTGACGCCTTTGTTTTCTATTATGTTCTTTCTATAGCTCAGGCATTGACAATTTAGAGCCCAAGAGGCCACCCAACCGGCGCCAGGTCTTTTCCCGTCGGGCCCCTCTGAGTTGTTGTTGATGTGAAATACAACGGTACGTTCCATCGCTAGACCCCTCTTCGCTTCGTTGCCCCTCTTCAGATCTGCCCAGCTTTCGGGGTCATCGTCTGCGCCAGTACACCACCCACCCTCTTTCCAGACCCCTCACCTACGCACCCAAACGCTCGGGTTTAGTGCCTGGATGGAGCCCCTCCCCACGGGTGAACGGTCTGGCATGCGCGGCGTGTCGGCCCTTGGCGGTTTTTTTTTGGGGGGGGGGGTTCCCGCACCCCGTATCCCTTCTCTCTTCTCCCTCTCCGCATCAGCGTCAGCTTCATCCTCCCCTATGCAAAAGCCATCAAGGCCATGCTTCAATCGGGGTAGTTGACCTCCGGCTCGGGGGTTCCCTTCAGGGCCCGCGTCAAAGTGCATTCATTACAGCCCCTTCACATCACACAGCGTGCGTACCCGTTCTAGCCCTGTGCTTCTCTGCCCTCCTCTGTGCTAGCATCCTGCTCCAGGTTGGGACGCGATCGCGGCCGCCCAGGTGAAGCAGGCTGACGGGCAGTGGGCATGGGGGCTGTGTGTGCGTGTGCGTGTGCGCTGGCCAAAGGCCCTGCATGCATGTATGCATGCATGCCCTCCTCTCGACAGAACCGCAGCGCGGTACTACGCCAACATTGCACCACCCCCTCCCTCAAAAGTTCTTGGCCACCAGCTTTTTCCCTTTTCCTCTTCCAAGACCCTCGGACCTGCTGTCGCCTCACCTATGCTAGTGCTTTCGACCTGCCGATCAGAACACTGTCGGATCGCGGGTTGCTTACATGGTGGGCCTGGCTCATGCATAGGCTTGTCATGCATGCCAGCGCATCAAGTGGGAGCCCAAGGCGCGAAGATGCACCCCTACCACTTACCTCATCCTTCTTTGGCCCCCCTTCGTCCATCCTCCGAGATCCCGGTCTATATATCTGATGCCCATTTTGATGATGATGATGCAGAGGCACTAACGAATACCAGTGGTTGGATAGATCACACGAGTCAACCTCCAAACGTACCATCAGGCCTCGGGGCCAGGATTTTCGATAACGAGAATTACTTTTTTTTTAAAAAAAAAAAAATTCGTGAGCTGTTGTTCCCTTGGAGCTCGTCGCCGCGGCCTGCAAGCAAACCCATCGTGACAAGCTCCAAGTCCAGTCACCTGTGGGGGGCTTGCCTGCAGCGGGTCCTCCTCCCAGGCTGATATCGGCCCAAATCTCATCTTCACGTGGTCTCGGTAATCGAGGTCCTATCTCAGGGTAACTTTGAGCTCTGAGCCAGTCACCTGTGTTCGCCCTGCAAGTACATTAACTTGCATGTGCCGTGTGGTGCAGCCAATTGCGCAAGTCTGCCTGCGACTTTGACAACTGCCAGCGCATCCACGCATATCCCATAGATTGGGTACGCACACACTACCCGACTCACGGGTGGTGCAGTGACGACAGACCTCCAATTCAGCCTAACGCGCTGTACCTGGGGTCCCTGTACGGCACGCATATCGCGAGAGTCCTCTTTTTAACACCCGGCTCCCTCCACTGAATTTACACACACACACACACACACACATACACACAAAACAACAGACAACAGACGTCAGCCTTATAGCTCGACTCGACTCGACTTGTTACCTGCGGCCTTACAGTGTATATTTTATTTTTCCTCGTGTGTCTGGATATATTTCGTGGAGCCGATCTTCACAGATTTAAGGTCCTGCGATTCACAGCAGAGCTACTCAGCAACACCCGGCGAGAAGCATGATGGAGTTCGCGCAATATCAGCATAATTCGCAGAACTCGCAACCTCACATCACGACGGCATATCCCGCCTCGGCTAGTACCAACACTATCACATCGCCGCAGAGCGCACATATCCAACAATCACCAGTTCTTCCGTCACAGCAGGGAACAACCCCCACTCAGAACCACGCCATGTATCAACAAGGATATGGTATGCCGCAGGGCATGTCGTATGCAGTCCCTGGCATCCAGGCAGCCGCTATGGCAGCAACGGCCGCCGCCTCCGGCTCAGGTTATGCGTACCCGATGTCGTCGGAGACGAACATGCAGCAGACATCCCCTCGGATGGGCGTCAAGGGCGACAAGCCTCGGGACCCGAGGTCACCTCAGCAGATGAACAGCCTGCCCCAGAGAAGGATGAGCCAGGTCACCAGCCCTAGCATCTCAAACCCGCAGACCATCATGAACCACACAGCTGGCCGGAGTGCTGTTCCGCCTCCAGTTCCCCCGGTGCAACAGCCTCAGTCGCCTGAGATGCCACAGAGCGGGCAGGAAGAGTCGCCCCTCTACGTCAACGCCAAGCAGTTTCACCGAATTCTCAAGAGGAGAGTAGCGAGGCAGAGGCTGGAGGAGGCGCTGCGGCTGACCAGCAAAGGCCGGAAGCCGTACCTTCATGAGTCTCGTCACAACCACGCCATGCGCCGACCTCGAGGCCCCGGTGGCAGGTTCCTGACGGCGGACGAGGTTGCTGAGATCGAGAGAAAGAAGAACGAGAGCGCCGAGGTTAACAACGAGAATGAGGAAGATGGTGGTTCTGCCAAATCGGGCACCAAGAGGAAGTCCGTGGCGAGCTCCGACACGTCCAACAAAAAGGTTAAGACCGACACGGACAGCCTAGGGGATGAAGACGAGGATGAGGAATGATGAGAGATGGTTAGCACAATCAGTCCTTCCTGCCGCTCAGCCGAGCAGAGGCTGTCTCTCTCTCTCTCTCTTTCTCCCTTTTGTTCTCTTCACGATCACGAATGTCACGACAACACGCACAAAGAGAAAAGGAAAAAAAAAAAATTTTAAGCTTTCGAATACCCACGCTTTCTCCGCATCTACGGCATAGGATGTCGGAGTTCCACCCAGGCTCTCGGCGAGGGGTTTGTTAGGGGGTCGGTTCTACTAGGACTGATTCTCCTTCTCGACCCGGGGCAATTTATGCTCAACACAATCTTTTTTTCCCGAGGCCAAGTTGTTGAGGCCTGGCCATGTCTGTTTTTGTGTCCCTCGCCAAGCATGGTCACGTCTCTCCGCACAAGGCTGGACGGCACTGCGAACGGTGGATGGATGGCGGTGATGGAGGTTTGGAGATGGGGCGGGGATGGGAATAGCGGAGATGGTAAAGGGATAACGGCCTGTTTCAGATGGAAATCTTTCTCCTCTCTCTCCCTCTTTCTATTCTTCTTTTGCCAAAGACTGCATGGATGACATCATCACCTAACGAACCCAGAAACAAGTTGAAGGATACCCCCAAAGTTTGTTGCCTTATATTTTATTTTTCTTGTTCCTTCTGCTATACTGTCCGAGTCTTTCACGATCAGTGTGGCGTGCTCTCTCTCTCTCTCTCTCCCTCTCTCCTCTCTTTTTCTTCCTACTTGCTCTATTTGTGCCTACCTCTTTTTCTTTTTTGTTTTGATGATGTGATGAGTCGTTGGCGGGGTATGCTTTTACTTCTGAAGATTTGGTCTGGATACCGAGCGATGGAGAGCGAAAGAATGCTTTGGTGATGATTTGCCTTTCTTTCCTTTTTCTGTTTTTCCTACTTGTGCCGACCGCCCACTCTTCTTTTCCTTTTACTTCTTCTACATCTTCTTTTTTACTTTTAACTTCTCCCTCTCCTTTTCCGAGGAACGTGTCATGATGAAACGCAAAGCAAACAAAAAGGAACCAAAACAAAAAAAGGCGGAAAACCAAAAAGCCAAAGAAGAAAAAATGTCACCACAGACACGCACACACATGCGCAACACCGCACACGCACACAAGCAGACAAAGCCCACGGGCACACTGTACTCCAAAACAAACCGGCGCTGGCATCGACCTCCTTTTGTTACGTAGTCGATAGCAAGAGACGCACGATGAGGAATGTTTGTTGAAATTTAGGTATATTTATTTACATAAGAAATTGTCTCAAGACGGAAATTCAGATCTACTTTTTCTCCCCCTCCGTGAGAGGTCGTGTTGTCGTCCAAGTTGCGATAAGTGATGGAGTGTTGATGCTTTTCCTCCTCTCGTGAGAGGTTTTGAACAAGTACGAAATCAGTCTTCCCTCCAAAGGGGATTTCACAGAATCAAGATTAACCGCGCTCATCCTCCACCCTTCATACTAAGTTATATACTTCTTATCCTGACAAGCTCGACCAGTGCGCGGCGGCACTGAATGCTGTCACTGGAATTCCCCACCAAGGCTGTACTTAGTAAGCAGTCAGCTCGCCATTCGTCCCAGCCAAAGCCTACAAGGATGACCCACCACCTTCCCGCCTCTACTTACCTAAGCAAAGCCCCACCAACGCTGGACCTCAACACACCTCTCTCTTCTGACCCTTTCAATCTCACCTCTCATCATCTGCTGCACACACACACGCACACACACACACACACACACACACACACACACACACACACACACACACACACACACACACACCAGACTCACTCACTCACCTTTCCCAAGAAACAAACCAACCTCAACGACGAAGACGATCCACACTCTCTTCCCTCTGCCTTCGCGACGATCTTGAACAGGGCCACGAGAAGATCCTTTTCTACACGCTCGAGGGCTTCTTTTCTTCCTGGGTCATTTGACTGGTTATTTTCGCCTCCTCCACAGGAGCCGAGCTGCTGTGTTTTTCTTTCTTCTTTTTTCTCTCTTCCTTCCTTTCTTTCCCCTTTTGCCGAGGATATCCCAGCAGCAGCAGCATAATCAGCCGCAGCAAGCGAGCAGATTCGTGGTCGGCAGGATGTTGTTCTTCAGGTGAGTTTGCTGTGGAGTCAAGAGCATGTGGACGGAGAACACCTTTTCGCCGGATGAAAATGTAGGGGGGGGGGTGGATTGGGAGCGAAGAAGATGAAGAAGAAGTGGATGGAGGCAGAGAGAGAGAGAGAGGGAGGGAGGGAGGGAGAGCTCCTCTGAGTCGAAAAGAACTCTGGTGTTGTGGCAACAGGGTGAAAGAGATGGGAATGGGGATTCTCAGAAGGGGCTGAACTACTTGTTGGTTGGGTCCGCGAGTGCGTCTTGGCCAAGGAAGGGGGAACCGCGGAAGAGGAGGGCTGCGCCTTGAGCTCGGAAATGGTGTCAACAATCCGCAAAAAAAAGGCTCCTGACGTCCACCACAACCAAACAACCCCCCCCCCCCTTCTTTCTGCTCAAATCTTACTAACACTGTTGTTCTCTCCTCTTTTTCCCTTCCCCCTTAAACCAGCTTCTTCAAAACCCTCATCGACCAGACGGTAACCGTCGAGCTCAAGAACGACATCAAGATCACAGGCACCCTCAAGTCCGTCGACCAGTACCTCAACATCAAGCTTGAGGACATCGCCGTGCAGGAGGAGCTCAAGTACCCGCACCTGAGCGCCGTCAAGAATGTCTTCATCCGGGGGAGCGTCGTGCGGTACGTCCACCTGCCCAGCAGTGCTGTGGATGTTACCCTGCTGGAGGATGCCGCGCGGAGGGGTAAGCTTTTTTCTTCTCCCCCCCCCCCCCCCTTTCTTTCAAGAAAAAGAAAACGGAGCTGGTTGAGTGGAGAGAAGTGATGTGTTTCCGTGTGCTAACCGGCCACACCCCCCTCCCCCCTTTACCACAGAGGCCCAGAACCAAGCTTCAAAGGCGAAATGAATGAATAAATGAGAAAGACAAGGTCTTTGGGAGAGCGAACCTGGGAACGACACCATGATTTGATTACCCTTACGGGGCAGACCGATTCGGAAAAGTGTTTCTATTGGCGATGTAGGGCTCGAGGTTTACGACATGGCCAACTGATTTTGTTGACTTGTGGGAACTGTCGAGGTGGTGGGACCGCCGGCTGCGGCGGCGAGAGGGGAAAGATACCGTTTGCTAAAGAGGGGGGGGGGGGCAGTGGGGTTGGGATTGAGAGGTTTTTGATGGTGATGACAGTGGCGGGTACTGCTTTACTGGCACGGGACGACGTGGGCGTCCTGAGACTTGCAGACACGAGAGAATACCCGGAATAGAATAAGAAGAAGGAAAAACCCACTGGAACCCAATCTCTTGCACAAGGATTTCTGTGAAAGATTTGTGCTTAGTGCTCTTCGAGGCAAATATACATTGATCGAGGAGAGAGAGAGAGAGAGAGAGAGACACGATATCCGAAGCGCCCATCATGAGATCGATGCTCGAAGTTTGCCTTCTTCGCTGGCTATAGAATCCAAAAAGCCTAGAAGCTGGGCTGCCGTATCGTCATTACTACCAATACACGGCACCCCCTCGTCCGTCCTTTCCATCCCACATGACCACTTCATTCTTCCCTTGGACTTTTCTACTCTTCACGCCCTCCTCCTCCTCCTCCCCACCATCTCCATCCTCCAGAACGACCCTCACCACCCCTCCCCTCCGCCGCTCGCTCAGCCACCTGTCCGTCCAGCCCTTCATCCTGCGCCGGCTAGGCTCGCTGCCCACATTGACCGTCGGCACGATCTTCTCGATCCGCAGCGCCATGACGAGCAGCATCAGCTCCCGGAAGCTGCTGTGCTCGCTGTAGGGGACGCCGAAGCACATGGCGTCCCGCGAGCTCCCCTGCTGGGGTACCAGGTCGCGCGGGCCGAAGCGCGTGCGCCACGCTGGGCCGTGGAGGATCTGCGTGGTGGGCACGGAGCTGGGCGGCGTGTTGGCTGTGACCTGCGCCGCGGCGGACCCGGCCCTGCCGCCGTTGTTGGCCAGGGACGGTCGGTAGTTCCAGCCGGAGGGGCGGAACCCGATGACGCGGCCAAAGTGCGGGCGATAGTGGTCCAGGTACTCCGCGAGCGTCTCGGCGCGGATCTCCATCAGCATCTGCATGTGGACCTGTGCCTCGTGTGGGTTGTTGGTCAGCAGGCTCGTCAGCTCCGGGTCGCCCAGCTGGGAGCAGATCCGGATCTTGGCCGGGCTGGCAAAGATCTTGGTCTTGAGGGCGAGGGCGATGGCTTTGCAGATCCGCTCCTTGCCGATGCTGTAGGTACCACAGACGACGAGCAGGCGGTTGCGGTTGGCCCTGGCTTGCTGGCCCAGGACGCTGAGGGCGTTGGGGGGTGTTGTAGGCGTTTCAGGTTGCGCAGGGGCCGCCGCATCTGAATCCTTGTCGGCGGCGACGAAGAAGCGGCTTACGGTATCGTTATTTCCGATGCCTTTACCCACGCGCCGACGTAGGACGTTGTGCCACTCGGTCTCGTTCTCCTCCCTGAGCGTTGTGTCCAGCTCGAGGCACAGCTGGGCGCATGCCCGGATCACGTCCGTCTGTGGCGGGAACGAGTACCGTGGGTTGAGATATGTTGTGTCGAGGTAGCACACATCGATCTTTTGCTGTTTGATCTTGCCCAAGGCGTCGACCGTCTCCGGCTTCAGCTGGGGGTGCTCAGTGTGGGCCGGGCAGGCCCGAAAGTCGCCGCAGTGCAGGATGCGTTGCACCCTCTTTTCCTTGGAATGGGCGTGGGCGTTTGGGCTCGAGATGGTCTTCTCGAAGAGAAACAGTGAGCTCCCGGGGCAGTGGTTGGCAGGTATCATGGTCACCAAGACCCCGTCTGTCCCGGGCACCGGCACCCTCTTCTCGAACTCCAGCTCAACAACGTACTTCTCTGCCGTCTTGAGCTGTGACTTGACGAGGCTCCCCGTCACCCTGCTGCAGTAGATTGGCCCGTGGGTCCAGTTCGCTGTCAGGCCGATGTAGTGGTCGCTGTGGAAGTGGCTGAGAAAATACCCACGGCACCCCTCCACGGCACCATAGCGGAAGGCATCCACACAGATGTGAAAGCCAGGCATGATCTTGTAGAACGGGCAGGTCCTCTGGTACGCTGGCTTGCCTCTCGAGGCATTCTCGGCTGCCGCTGCTGTAGCCCATGCTGCGTCCTCGGCATGGCCCGACATGAGCTTCGAGAAGGCAGAGGCAGACCCGCTGCCGGCGCCTGGTCCTCCTCCTCCTCCTCCTTCACCACCGATCGATATCGGGTTCGCCTGGCCCGGGCGAGCGACGGCAGCACGGGCGAAGCGCTTGCCAACCTCTGGCATCGAGACGAGAACATCGTCCTCTTGTTGTTTGATCTCAGGTCTCGATTTCGGCTGCTGCTGCTGCTGCTGCTGCTGCTGCTGCTGTGGGGACTCTGGGGGCTTCTTGGAGGGCAGCGGTGTCGGATTGCCATCCAGACATGAGTTGACATGGACAGTAGCTTCATCTGGTGTGATGCCGACGAGGCTAGCACTACATATCGGACAGCTCTCGGTCATGCCATCATCCTCCATGAGCGTCTCGAACCCATCATCGCAGCTATCGACCCCGGCCTCTTCGGCCTCGAGCCGGGCCTGTGCCTTCATGAATCGCATTTCCCGCAGCTCTTCTCCCTCCAACAGGTCGTCGTCCAACCCGTCGTCCAGGTCGTCGAACTCACCGTAGTCTCCTCCATCTGTCGAGATCTCGTGTTTCAGTGGTGGCGGAGGGGTCTCGCAGGTTGGGTCTTCTGGAGCAGGCGCAGGGGTTAGATCTGGCCTCGGGGGCTCCTCACGCGCAGACGTGGTGGTGGTGGTGGTGGTGGTGGTGGTGGTTGGCCATACTTCCTGCTCTTCTCCTGCTGAATGTTTCACATCCTCATCTGCCTTCTTTGGCCCACCGGATAGTATATTCGGTATCGATTCGTGGTCTTGCTCTTCCTCAGAGTTCGACGAGTCGTCTAGGAATGGCCCTTTGAAAGGCGTCTTCTTCTTCTGAGGTAGCGGAGGCTTGGCTTGTGGTGTCTCCTCGGGCTGCGGCCTGACCTGTTTTTCTGATGATACAGGCTCTGGACTTCTGTTGTCTACCCCGCCGCCAGCACCACTCAGCTTCCTTCTCTTGCTCGGCACCTGTGCTTCATTGTATCTCTCTTCCAGCGCCAGCGGGTCATTGGCCCCATAGATATCATCGTCGTCATCTTCGTTTGGACGAGGCTGATTCGCCACTGGCGGGGCATCATCACCATCGACGAACATGGACTCCTCGGGGCGGTCGACCTTGTGGAAGAAGCTGAGGATGCTCTTGTTCGTGACGCTGTCCCTCTTCTTAGGCGTCCTTGACAGGGCGGGGCGGGGGCGCGGCGCGGCGCGCGTGGGCTTGGATGCTCTGGTGATTTTGGCGGGCGCCATCGTGATCAATTTTGTCGTCCTTTCTTCGATTGCGGGGGTGAGAAGAAGAGGCACCACAGTAAAGGGGGTAAGAAAGGAGAAGCAACTGGTCAGCAGAGCACTCAGGCCAAGCAGGCGGCACACAAGTTCTCCCCATGACAAAGATAAAAAGCCAAAAAGTCGTGACGTTCGATGGTGTCGACGCGGAACGCTTGGGCCACCTCTCTACGCGAAGTCACGCGGACGATCGGCGTAGGTAACCGCCTAGTACTTAAGCCAGCAGTTAGGTATACCCTGGCTAGGTACAACAGGGCCTGTGAGTGTGGGGAGAACGGCCACTATACCCCTAACCCTGCCATTTCGTAATTACAACCCATAGGAGCCTTGAGGTACACATTCTTACACAAACTCTCTCTCTTCTCTCTATACTTTAGAAGACACTCTTTGTTTGTCTCAACAAAATAAACAAGAAAAATACTCCAAACCCTGCTGACAAAACAAATCACAAGCATAATGATAACCAAACATGCACATAGTTTTGTATGATTATTGCAGTATTGCTGGCAAGAATGAACTAACCAGACAATATGTTCAAACTTGAGTGGAATTGACTGAGTTGTTGCTATATGGGGCAAGGTCCTTCGAAAGGAGTGTGACATAGATTCAAGGAATTGCAGTAGGTAAACTACTTACCCATGATGTTCTGTGGTGGCATTGAATTTTTCCGTCCACATTTATCCATAAACACATTAGGTTCTCATAGGCTGTCCTGCATATAGCAGAGATCAACTGCTCCTCGTCCTTGTGCTGAACCGATATGGTAGAGGGGGTAAAGTAGGAGGAGGAGGAGAAGGGGGTTCTTGCATGCATGCATCGGGGTGGTTGGGAGCGAAGGAGGGGGGGGGGGGGGCCTGGGGGCCAATGCACATCCTGCCCACTTCAGGAAAAAAATTGGAGGAACAAACAAACATGCAAAAAAAAAAA
>JACWST010000033.1:8309-31341 GCA_014850475.1 Cryphonectria naterciae | reverse complement strand
AAAAATTGACAAGAACATATAAATATAAATAAATAAAAAAAAATTTCGGTTTAGATAAAAAAAAAAAAAAGGTAAAAAAAAAAAAAAAAAAAAACAAAAAAAACAAAAAAAAAAAAAAAAAAAAAAAAAAAAAAAAAAAAAAAAGAGCTCCTCAAGTCTCTTACTTTCTGACACGTATTTTGCTCTGTCCAAGTCAAAAGAGTGTGTTGTTCCCTCCATCAAACCCATTTCGCAGACGAATAGAACGATAAACTACAATGAAGGGCACGAGTCTGATTCATACCGGTGGTGCTTTAGAAGTGGTGGCTAGGCGGGCTGAAGACCTCCGGCTTGGTCGAGAAGATGGCTGCGAGCGCATCACGGACCTCGAACTCCTCCATCACGGCACCAAAGCTGGGATGTCACCAGTTAGCTCATCACTGTCACAGCGCTGGAAGGGAAGGGAAGAGAGATTGGGGCCCCGGGGGGGAGGATAAGGAATGGGACTACTACGTACCCATAACATCGAACCTTGCTCAGCAGCTCCTCAGACAGCCTCGCGCAATCCTTCTCGTTCAGCTCCCCCAGCCTAGGATGGCTGAGCACCATGCCCCATGCCATGACCGGCGTGATCTCGCCGTCGAGGTTCAGCTTCTGGCTCAGGTCGAGCAGCGTCGCCAGGTCGGCCTTGCTCAGCTCCCAGGTCCGCGGCGGGCCACCATCGACATCCATGGCCGTCGACGACGCCACAGCTGTCGTGGTCGTGGTCGTGTTCGAGCTCGCACCGCCTCTGCTGAAGTTGCGATTGACGTTGGGACCGAAGCCGGCATTGTGGTTGGGCTGGGCGGCCGTTGTCACACTGTTGCCATGTTTGTGGCCAAAGGGAATGTCGGTCGTTAATTCCGGAAAGGGTTCGGGAGGACAAGATGCCATGAGTGCGTGCCCGCAAGGCTCGAGCCCGCCATTGGCGCTGGATCGCTCGAGCAACCAGGGCATATGATCCATACACGGCCTCTCGAGTCTAGGATGATTTCAATCCGTAGTCAGCGCAAGCGTTCCTGTCTGAAATGTCACCGATTTCTGGGGGAGGGGCATATCGGTCGATCTCACATTCACTGGATCCTCGCGCCTCTATACAGTGTAAGGGACGTCAATGGACCAGATCTGGGGGGAGGGGGGGGGGGAAGAGAGTGAAGGTGACGGAGGGGAAGGTTACATGAGGAGGATGGTGTTTCTTTTTTTTGGTCTTTGTTCTTTCTTTTGGTGGTATTTTATATTTTTTTTTATTGTGGGGGAGGAGTCAGATAGTCTTTCCGGGGGGTTCCGTACGTTAAAACAAAGTCAATGCCCGCCTGATCATAATCTACGCCTGGGTTGCGCTGCGGCCCAGGCGCTTGAGTGATCTGAGAGTGCATACTGAGGCCAGATGTCTGGGTGACGGGACTAAGGCCACCAGGCGACAGCCCTGTGCTTAACGCTGATCCCGGCGGTGGGGTGTACGCGGTGTGCTGCGTGGAGACGGATGGGAATCCGTAGCTTGTAGAGCCTGCTACAGATGCAGGGCTGTTACTGCCAAGGTACGGACCGACGGACGGATTGCTAATGTTGTCGTCCATCATGGCGGCAGCAGCATGGGGTAGCGACAGGCCACTGTGCTGAAGGAGGACCTTCAGGGAGCGGTTTTCCTCGGCCAGGCGTTCTTTGTCCTGGCTGACGTTTGAGAAAATCTCCTTGAGGCGGAGCACTTCATCCTCCAGGGCCTTGATGTACAGCTCTTTGCGCTCTCGGTGGGTTCTGGCGTGGCGACTGGTCAGCATCCGGCGCGCGCGCATCGTAGCAAACTCCCCATATGTGTGTCCTTTCTTTTTTTTCTTACCTCTGGGCTTGCCTGTTCAATTCCTGCCTCCTTGTCAGGGCAGGCTTGCTATCGGGCTTTGGTCCTCGCCGCTTGGCTGGCTGGCCGTCTCTTGTCAACTTCTTGTCCGAAAGCGACTTGAGAAAGTTCAGGCTGAGGGGGCTCGACTTGTCAGTCGGCGATGTTGCAGCGGTGGCCGTGGAGGGTGGCTGCTGTGATCCACCGTATGCGATGCCTGTGCCCACTCCTCCAAACTCGTCCTTGATATTCAAGGGGGATACGGAAGACGACGCCATGATGGCGCCGGGTTGATCGTGTCGCAAGAGTGCTATGCGAGTGATGGGATGGAATCGATGGGTGAGGATGGGAGGGGGAGGTGGCGGGGAGAATGGTAACTCGGGTTGTTTCGAGTGGCAGCTACCGGGCGAGGTACACCGTCAGCCATATATTGTCTTCTTTGTCTGCTCCGCGGTCTTTTTGGACCCGACTAGTGAAAGAGGGAGGGGGCGGGGGCAAAGAGTTGAACAAAACGCCCTGCTCTTGTTCTTGGGCCTTTTTTCAAGCCACACGGAGAATGTGGTGGGCAGACAAGGAATGTCACGTTGTGTTTGATCTCATCTGTCCGTAAAGTGCTGCTCTCTTGCGAGGGTGAACATCAAGGGAGTAGGAGGACAAGCCAACCCTTGCCACTACCACCACCACCACCACCACCACCACCACCAGCTTGGGGGGGGGGGGGGGATTGAACGTACCCAGCGAGAGAGAGCGAGAAAGAGACGGGATTCGCTCTAATGAAACCACAGACGATGAATGAAAAACCGACCGAGCCAGACTCTACGAGATCTCTTGTTTTTGACGTGCTTCTTGGAATATCTAGGGGCCTGCGAGAGGAATCCTGCGGCTGAAAGGTCGTGGATGGTGAAGCTGGACCTTGAACTCCTGGCGACAGCGCTTGTTGGAGGTCTCGTTGGGGGGGGGGGGGGGAGACAACAGCTAGAAGTCTGTTAAGCCTAGACCTAACTTGCCAGCCGGTAGTGTCGCAAGAATAGCGCGTGGCTAGGCTTGTGATGCCCAGCCGGCCTTGGGAACGCCGAATCAGATCGGACAGAGTAGTCGTACAAATCTCAACCGAGAGTGTGGGTCGGTTGGATGTGGTGGTGTCCAGAATTCTTTCAGAAAAGAGTAGGGGCGAGGAGCACTGATGATTCTCAAGTATGAGGTGACGACCTCCAGATGCACACTGTCCCCGGCAGTATCCTTCACAACGGTGGCGATGACAAGGAAGAAGAAACCAGGATGCGTGTTGTAAGTGTTGGCTGTGATCGCAGGTGGCGTTGCATGCCCTTGTGAGTCGCTCAAAAGGTCTTACAATGTGACACTGTTCTGAGGGCGTCCTATTTGAGTCGATGAGATGTGACGACAGCTGTTCCAAATTCGTGGGTAGGAGAGTCGAGGATATGAGCGCAAAGGGGGGGGGGGGAGGCTTTTGAATTATGCTGATGCTGATGTTGATGTTGATTGCAAAGACAGCATTGGAGCTCTCTCTCTCTCGAGGATGTCTGCCTGCCTGCCTGCCTTCAACCTCGAAGCGTCATTCGAGTCTCTCGGGGCTGTCTCGTAAATAGTCTCGTGGAGATATAAGAAGGCTGACGTTATTGCCCCGGGGGAGGAGGTGCAACCGTTCGGACCGTTGGGTTGGCAGGGTCCAGGTCCCGTTATGCAAAGTGGCTTGACACAAAAAAAAGAGAGAGAGAGAGAGAGATAGAGAGAGAGAGAGCAGAGAGAAGAGAGAAGAAGAGATGGGGCTTGTCAAGGATCCTCGGCGCGGCTATATCAATCGATTGACCGTAGTCTGCTGCGGCTGAGCGAGTGTGTTTATGACTGCGGTCGGATGGGGGTGGACTTTGAGGTGTGGAGTTGTTGGATGATCCAAGGGTCGTCAGGAAGAGGACCCCTGCCCCCTTCCTTCCTTTGCATCATTCTTTCCCCTCCTTCCTCTCAGCGCTGGAGCCGCAAGGATTTATCCCGGGCGGCCCGCTGAATAAGCTCTATTGCCCTATTCAGACACCCAGGTGCTGGCAGGGGTCGCCGCCACCCCGATAGTGGGACGCAGGCCTGCGGGCCATCTTACAGGGCCTACCTTGGGCTCTTGAGGTGCTATAGCCCAGAGGGGGAGGCATCATCTAAGGCCTAGAAGCCAGGCGATCGATGTCCCCCCCTCCCCCTTCAAGATTAATCCCCTCATTCTGTGAGAAAAAGAGAGAGAGAGAGAGAGAGAGAGCCTTCTATAATTAAGATTGATTCTGTTCGACGACAATTGCCGCTCCACCACATATTCGTGTAGTCATGCTTCTTCCCTTATGCCTTGATGCCTAGTGTCAGGCTGATGATGAGGGAGAGAAGAAGAAAAAGAAAAAAAACTCAATCAAACCTTCATCACTCATCTCTTGTCAGCAAGACGACTAGTTGTGGCTAGGTGGTAAGACGCTGTCGCCGATGACGACGATCAATCATCATCCCAACAGCTATTATTCCCTGCTGTATATCCAGAGAGAGAGCGCGCGAGAGAGCGACCTGTTGCCGTTCGAAACTGCCGTCGTGTAAGAAGCCACGTTGAAACCACGTTGCCTCCCCCCGTCATACATAACAAAGGACTGCATGGATAGCTTTGCTTACTACGACACTCCCTCACTGTACGAGGGGTCAGGCTTCACTTTCGTACTTTTCCCTCCTTGTTGTTGCGTGAAGAATTACTCAGCCCTCGAGACGGTTTGTGAGCTATCATGTGGAACTCGATCCTGTTCATCCTGTCTTGCTCCCTCCCACCCGTGAAACTTGGACGCCGGTCCGGAAACTGTACCTTGATGAGGAACAGGAACAGAAAGAAGAAAGACTTGTCCGACTTTCCACATCATTCGACACTTCCAATCCTTGGTAGAGATCTTCGAGAGATCTGCAGTACATAGGATTTCATCCTGATAGTCTAGAAGCAGACACAAACATTAAGTTGGCCAACGAACGGAAGCAGCACAGCATACAACACAACAAAACCATGGTTGATGGTGCTCGAGAACATGGAATCGAGATGAGTAATGGGGGAGAAACAAATCGGGGCCGGGTCGGGGGCAATGACGGCATTGACCCTCGGACGACGAGACCAGTCTTGGTGGGACCTCGACCTCGGCATCACGTCGCAGCTTCCCTAGGTTGCGTCTCAGCAGTACCACCTGAAGCGCCCCTTCCTTCTCTTCCTATCTCTCCTTGGGATCATGCAGACTACGAGCAGACATTATCGCAAGCAGTGACTGACGGTCGAGGGAGAGAGGTGATTTTGAACCCTTGTCAACTCGTCGCACGTTCCTCTCACGAACTTCCAACGACGCACGCTTTTGAGATAGTGCCTCGCGCACCGAATTCAACAGAGTGCCAAGCTGCTGCTCTGCTGCATCGTTGAGAAGGAGGAGGGAGAGGTTCACTGGATTACCCAAGAAGATCCATCCTCAAAGCCCTCGTGGAAGAAGTGGCAGTTCTGGTTCGCAGACGTGAAGGAGAGAAAGAGGAGGAACAAGACGGGACTTCCCGTTCAATCCTACGGCAACGACAACAGGGATACTACACGAGAGGGACCATCTACCGAAGGGGCCCTTTTGTCCACCATGGCCAGCGTCCTGTCTAAGCTCTACCACCACCTCCGAGGCGTCCTCCTCGTCACCCCCTGGGCCGCAGTTCTTCTCATCCAGGATCTCCTGCTCTCCCTCATCCTTCTCCTCCGCCCCTTGAGCCCCTCCCTCGCCTACCGCCTCTCCAGCCCCATTGCCTATTCTTGCTGGGCCTGGATCCAGTTCATCTTCGAGCGCCTCAACGGTGCCCGCATTGTCATCTCTGGCGACTCCTTGCCCGAGGGCGAGTCCGCCGTCGTTATCTCCAACCATGTCGGGTGGAGCGACTTCTACATGATCCAGGCGCTAGCCATGCGGTGCAGGATGCTGGGCTACTGTCGGTACTTTGCAAAAGCGCAGCTCAAGAAGGTGCCTCTGCTGGGCTGGGGGCTGATGGCCATGGGAATGCCTCTTGTCACGAGGAATTGTAAGTGAGCCTTTCTTTTCCCGCCTCCTCCGCCCTCCTTAACATCGCTAAACCAGCCCCCTCTCACAGGGCAACACGATCGCCGCGAGCTCGACCGGGTCTTCTACGGCATAACCCACGCCCGCTTCCCAACCTGGCTCATCTCCTTCAGCGAGGCCACGCGCTTCACCCCCCAGAAACACCAGGAGTCCCAGGCTTGGTGCGCCGCCAACAACAGGCCCCAGCCTCGGCACCTCCTCTACCCTCGCACCAAGGGTTTCGTCGCCACCGTCACCCATGTCCGCCAGGCCCCGCACGTCCGTGCCGTCTACGACCTGACCATCGCCTACCAGCGGGGCCGGGAGTGGCAGCGGGGTCCAGCATTTTGGGACACGCTGAGCGTGCCCCGGCTGAGCGAGGGCAGGGCGGGCTACCGGTTTGAGGTCCACGTCAGGCGGTGGCCGATGGAGGAGCTGCCGAGGGATGAGGAGGAGCTGGTGAGGTGGATCGAGCAGAGATGGGTCGAGAAGGGGGAGTGGCTGGAGCAAAAGAGGATCGCGTGGGCAGCAGAGGAGGAGGAGGAGGAGGAGGAGGAGAAGGAGGAAACAGAGAGGAAGAAGGGTCAGTAGTGAGAGAAGAGTCTCGCTGGTGTGAAGGGGCTTTATTTACTACCACACAAGCAAGAAAGAGACTGGAAATGGTGGGAATAGGGGCATCATAAGCTTCCGGGCAAGCCGGAATAACACAGCAGCATGGTCTGGTGTTGACGAGCACCAGCACAAGCAAGTGCTGATACGATTTAATTTACAACACCTCTCACACAATCATCATGGCGGTATTGTCAAATTCGTCTCATTCATGATATTTTAATTTGAAAAAGGCCCCGGGATTATGACATCGCGATCGACCCCATGCACGCACAACCCTCGAGCAGAGTGACGACGACATGACGTGTATGTGCCCAACCATCCCCCAGGGATCTATACCGCGCCTTCTATGAAGGTAAAAACCGTACACGACTGCCATCTCACCTCACCTCACAGCAACCACACAACAATAGTCTGACCCATATAAAGAGAATGGTCCATGAGTCTCTCTTGATCAGCTTCGATCGGCATCAGCCTTTTTTTTCTTTCGATGAGTGAGCGGACCAAACCAGCTCTCGCCTGACTCTTCCCCTCTGACATGTTCTCGGTCCCTCAAGAGGTCAATAGACAAGCCACCGTACGTGAGTGCCAAAATCCGTTTTTATTTTTATTTATAAAAATGATAACAAAAAGAAGGAAAAAAAGAAACATCTCCACCTGTGATCCCCCCCCCCCCCATGCCCCAAGTGATACCACACCAGTACAACTAAAAGAAAGGTCACACCCTCCCCCCATACAAACCATCTCACCCACACTAGCTAGTCCGCTTCAATTTGCTCCTGTTGATGACTTTTCTCTCTCTCTCTCTCTCTCTTCTCCTCTCTCTGTTCTCTGTTCCTGTCTTTCCTCTTTCCCCTTTCCACGCACCCGAGTACCGTCTCACATACCTCCCAGCCTCGCTGCGCCCCCCCCCCTTCCCCCTTTTTCTCCTCCCTCCTTCCTACCCCTCTCCCAGCAGCCGATGTAAACTTCGCGTCGCACAACCTAAAAAGGAACACACAAGACCTTCTCCCCCCCCCCCTTTCTTCCCCCCCTCCCCACTCCCCCCCCAAAAAAAAGTCCGAGCTTCGTAAGACACGATCACACCCACCGAGTTCGGGCGGTTGCACTTCTTAAACTTGCCGTCCAGCGTGCGTTTTCTCTAGCCAGATTAGATGGGAGGGAGGGAGGAGTGGGGGGGGGGGGGGCGGGGGAAGGAAGAGCCTTTCAGCCCTTTTCCCAGCTGGATCTTGTGACTGAACTGGACAGACAAGACAGAGTGCACAACAGGAAGCAGGGCGGAGCAAACAGCAGGGGCAGGAAATAACGGTTTCTAGGCATTATGTATATGGATGTGATGGGGATAGGGCTGGCGGTTTTCAAAGGCGCTTGTAGAACAAACACTTTTGTCAATTTACCATGTTTGCGTGAAAACTTTTCGATTCATTTTTCCTATCAGAGCAGACATAGCCTGGCCCCGTCCAGTTTTTTTTTGTGTGAGAACTCCGTTTCTCGACATAGAGGCTGGCGCTGTCCCTGGCCTTCGCGTGCCGGCTCCCTCATCATGTCTGTGTTGCATCAACAACCCCCCTCCGCCCCGACACGAAGGCATGACGAGGGTGGCATATCTTGTCATAACTGACAAACGTCGACTGACGAGGCATTCCACTCGACGATGAATTTTCTCCACAGACATCATCACCTACCGTCCCCTTCTTCTTCCTCGAGACGTACTGTGCATGGTCTGCCTTCACTTAGAAAGGCACCCACAAGATACAAGCGTCAAGTCGTGGAACCCGCCTTGGGAGTTCGCACCTTGGCAAGGCTAAGCACGGCGCGGCATGATGAGCTGAGATCCCGCTCGTCTAGCGAGTAGCAGGTGTGCACATGGTCTCGAGAGCATGCTGTGGGCCTATGCCACCAGTCAAGCGTTTGCATGTGTGTGCGTGTGTGAGGCGTAACCGTCCTAGTGTCAACGAACGACGAGCCTCGTGGCTGTTCAATAGATCCATTTTCTCTCACACACACACACACTCTCTCTCTTTCTTTCGCTCCAACAACAGCCTCTAGTTCATATCGTGGTGGACATGCGTGAGATTCTCGGAAGCAAACCGCCTACGACCTACCTTACCCCTCCAACCATCATCATCGTAGGCTTGCATCCTAGGGAGACTGACTCTGGAGACAGAATGCATCCCAACAGCCCTCTCACGTTCCAGAACCTAGCCCCCACAGAAAGGCTTCGTGCCATATCGGCACTTTTGTGCTTCTCTGCGTGACATGCACGGCAGGTCTCGGGCTCATCTTTCACCTCGCAAGCTTTCAATCACATGCACACACCCAAAGGAAGAGGGCGGGAAAAGGAAAGGGAAAAGAAAGGAAAAAACAAACTCAATACAGAGCCACGTCTGAGCCTTTCGTCCTCAGGGATGGAGGGGGGCATCTTGAGGAGCTTGCGTTTCCTTCTCCCCAGGTCATGTAGGTAGAATTGAAGAACGTAGCAGAGCAACCCCAACGGCAGTCCGAGTCAGGGCAGCATACTTACAGCTTACAGTAGTAGGAGATGGAAACCCACACAGCCTAGAATAAGCTTCCCCGCGATATCGATAGAATCCCGCTGGTGGTGTGGGGAGAGAGCCTAATAGTATGGCATGGCCCTGCGGGGAGAAGGGAGGGGGAGAGAGAAGGAGAATGGAGTAGAAAAGAGAGGAGAGGGAAGTGGAGGGAGCAGACCTACTGACGGGACAGCTAGGCCCAAGACAAGATGGGGGCTTGTGCATTCGGAAAATGTCAGCGAGACACCTTTCTTGCCGTCCCTACCTGTCCTCGACTTCTATCCTTTGAAATTTTGCAGCTCTGAACTCTTTTCTCTCTCCCCTTCGTGTCGTTAGGGCTGGAACTAAGGGACCCGGCATATGATGCGTGGGTAAGAGTTGTACTTCTGGCGTCCAATGGTCTTGTGCTCCCGATCCAACCCTCATTGGGTTGTTTTCCTGCAGGATCTGTCATCTTGATGAACTCTGTATGGGCATAGATTAAGAGTGCAAGCATTTCAGACCAGGCCGTTGTTGGTGGACAGGAAGAATCTGCACTATTGTGTAGCAACCACCACCCATTTTCTTTTCCTTCTTCCTTGTTCCTTTTTTTTTTAAAAAAAAATTGGACAGTGAAACATGGTGTCAGCAGCAGTGACACCAACGACCATGCTAAAGATGCACGACTCACGGCTTGTTGCTGGATTCAAAAGTTGCGGTGGGAAGAGGCTTCTTCATGATAGGCCACCTCTGCTGTGTGCTAACGACAGGAATATCACCCCCGAGACTAGAAGGTCTCGTCAGCGCCGTCCTTGTGGTAACCATTACATACCAACAATGAGTGGCGTTGGCGTGGCCAAAGTGAGCTAGCTTTCACCGTAAACGGCCTGAGACCAATGAGGAAAAAGGAAGAGAGAGAAAGGAAAAAGGAAAAGGGATGGTGAGGGGTAACAAAGGATAGCACATCATATGTAGATCCAGGTGACCGGGACAGATGGATGACCGGCGAATCGGCATGCAAGCCTTTTGGGGCAGATCGTGACTGTGGAAATCGATCGCAGTGGCCACGCAAGAATAGACGGAATTTTTGCTGGGCAGGATTGCGACGAGGGGGCGGCAGTGCGCCCAAAGCGTTGATCTTCTCAGCGGTGAACTGGCATTCAAAAGAGTGAGGGGTGTCGGTGTGTGTAGGAGAGATGATGATACCTCACATCAAGCGTCAGGCTCAGTAGCCAGCCGCCCAATTCAGTCTTTGGCGTGCCCCCCCTTTGATCGGCTATGGGAAACGGATCTCACTCTTCTTTCTTCTGTCCCCCTGCCTATCCCAACGAACGTCATCCGAGCAAGAGACGCCATTGGTTTGACGGGTGTAGCATGGCCGCCATTGCCCCTACTGGCGTGAATTGGAGGTGGGCACGCGACAACGGAGATCAAGGTCTTGGATTATCATCACACCCTCCTCTCTCTCTCTCCCCCCTTCTCTTCTCTACACCCCCCCCCCCTTACACACACACACACACACACACACACACACACACACAAAGACAGCTCCCATAAAGAAGGAAGATGTATACTACAATATTTTGTGCTCTGTGATGACCAAGTTCCAAACCCCATATCTTCGGCGTCTTCTGCTGTGGAACGGGTTCAACATTGGGGCAACAAGGACAAAAAAGAAGACGGTAGTGTGGCCCGGTCCCAATCTTGTGATGAGAATGACCAACTAAAGGCGTGAGAGGAGAGCGTATTCTATGCGCTGCTGATATTATTTCCGGACCGAGGGTGCGCAATTGTTCGACTGACACTGAGGGGGGGGGGTATACATGAGTGCATCGTGACATAGCAGATCTTTCTAGGCGACGTTGTGCATGAGTGACTCGAACGGTTCCTATGCATGACGCTCGGAGGAGCCAGCGTGAATAGGATACCAACGGCGGATGCGACAGTGGGATGCTGCTGTCTTATTCTGGCAGTGATGGAACGAGACCGACTGTGACTGGCCACGAGAAACCACTAGGATCCTGATCGAGGGATAGAGATGCATCATCATTATGCAGGATAGTCCCGTGGGCAGGGTGTCGAGGCATGCGAGGCCAAACCCAATTATGCAACCGGTGGGGACATCGTGCTATGTAGTGGCGCCCGCGGCCGGAATCACGGAAGCCCTGGCTGTGTCAACCGTGGTAAGCCAGATCGCACACGTAGCTGGCGCCAGCACGGGCTTGCGAATCATTTTGGGTTCGACTGCCAGGTCACATCGATGGCAGGTAGGAGCTAGAGATTTCAGTTGACCCCCCAATAAGTTCTCTTCTGCGCTCTGCCTTGCCACGCTTTGGGTGGTGGGAGCAAGCGCGGGCTTCCGAAGGAAGGGGGGAGGGGGGGTGTAGTGATTCGGACGAAAGTTCCCGTGGCCGCGGAACTTTAGTAGTCTGGAGAAGTTTTGGAGGCCAATGAAAAGGCTCAGATCATGCCTGATGCAGAGGTGCAAAGGTGGTGGTAGCTCGGGCTGGCGTGGCTTCTGGGCATACACTTGTGAGGAACACATACCCTAGCGGGCATCCTAGAATTCATCATCTTCCGGATCTCGTGGAAAGTCAGTTCTGATGAACGTGTTGATGATGATGCAACTCTGCCCTCGGTCGCAAGCCAGTACTGGTCGTGGCCGAGGTCCCCAAAAACCTTAGTGTGTGGAATGTGAAATGTCTTGGAGCTTCGAATCCCGAGTTCTTGTAGAGCCTGGACAGACAGGAGAGAGCAGTGAGTGCAGTAATGCTGCCAGGGTGCAGTCAATGTCCGACGCACATTGTGTCACCAAAGAGAGTGGAGGCTCTCACCTGCGTACTCCGTAGTGGAAATGCTCAGCTGTTGCCCCCCCCCCCCCCTCTTCCCCCAACGCTGACATCTGCGACACCCGGATCTGCACAGCTGGAGGGGAAGAGTGGGCGGCTCAGTTGCGGGATGGCGAGGACCCCAGCCAGAGAGGTTGTTGCGCTGGAGAGAGGAGAGGGTGTGATGGGGTCAGAGCAGGGTAGGCTACAGCACGGGCGTGCAGGATGGTCACAGGTGGCTGGTCTGGGCTCTCCCTCTGTCATGCTCTCTGCAGCACAATGCAGTGATATGGTGAACTGGAGGAAGTGGCCATTATGGCACACACACGCCGTGCGTAGTAGCCATGAGCTAGCCTGGGTGGAGGTCTCGTAGGGTGGGTTGTCTAGCTGCCGCATCCATTGATGGTGTTGAGCGTCATCACGAACCTGCTGGTCGACCAGCATTGCGTGTGTCGAATCGAGATTAAGCTGCTCGAAGCCAATGGAACTACCAGATCTCTGGATAAGACGACAGCTTCCCTTCCTGGGTTACAGATAGCAGAAGGCCGGTTGCCGCGTCAAAGGAAGGGGGGGAGGACCAGAGGGACATCGGGGATTCCATTACGATTTTTCGAATTTTTTCTTTTTTTCCTTCCCCAGAGGGGGGAAACTGCAGATCTGTTCGGAGAGAGTCACCAGCCATAGAGAATTCTGGGCGTCCTGGGTGGGGCCCCTGACATCGTCTCCAAGCTCCGGCAATTGGTGATTGGTTGTGTGGTCTTGGACGATGATGCATGCGTATGCGTGTGCTTTGACTCTAAGGCAGGGCTCCTCGTGTCTGCTGGCTGTGCAACCCCAGGTCATGCGGACGTGGTGTCTTTTTGTCTCGAAATCAGCCAACAAATGGCTCGACGGGGGCTGGTCCGCCCGTTTTTGAAGCCAGGCCCGTCCCGAGGCTTGTCGATGGACGTTTGCAGTGTAGTGCATTGGTGCGGGATCGTGAGACGGTCAGACGGGGGGCGGGGGGGTTGGTCCTCGGTGCCGCTGTGCTGTGGTAGCTGTGCACCCCATGTGATTGGCATCTCTGTCGTGGCATATCGAGTCACTGGTGCTGCTGCGGGCGTGTAGCAGTAGCATTGCAACAGTGGATCCCCCGCTTCTTATAGCAGTTCCATAGTCATTGCTATTGTGAGAAAGTAAAAAGAATGCATACACGAGGTTGTTGACCTGGGTGGGCCCGCCCGCCCTGCCTGCCCCCAGAGTCTCCCTCTTGTTGTCTGCATCCTTGGAAGAGGCACGCGGGCGAGACGAGGACCAAGCTAGAGGTACATAGTAGGAGCTAGACGACGACAACAGCGGCGATGCAGATCCCCTATCCCGAAACGAGATCGTGCGTTGGTCTCCCATCACAGTGGACACCGGGCGCGTTCTTCGTTCTCTGTCCCGTCGGCATGGAGGAAAAATAGGTTGGCGGGCGGCGGGAGTCAGAACTCAACCCCAAACACTGGTTGATTGGTGCTTCGGATAGTAGTCATCAAAGAGAGAGAGAGTGTGTGTGTGATGATTGGAAGGAGAAAAGGGTGACAAAATGACGATGAGGCTTGGAGACGAAATGCTCTGCATGTTTCAAGTTGAGAGGAGGTCGACCTCGTGAGCGCACCAAAGAGGCAAATTAATTGTTGCTTCTTGCCAGCTGAAGATTTAATTAATCATTTCCATCGAGTGAGGTCACGGGCACAGCACAGGCAGGAGCGACTATGAGCTGTTGCATAGTGGTAATTACTCTGCAAAGCAAATGTGCAGGAGCATTTGGTAAGGCGGGTACGGGTGGCTGTGGTACGGGATACCGCATCTTGACTCATAAGCAAGCACCGGAATGAATTGTACTCTGTACATAGTACCCTGCAACCAGACGCCAACCTAGGTTTCTCGTTATCCAGCCTCTCAAGAAACACAGGCTCATGAGCTGCAAAACGCAGCAAGGTGATGATCTCTTGTCAGCGATTGCGTGCGGAAACGGTCATGAGACGAACAAATTAAGTGCCTACCATACAGTAGTAGTTGTACAAGCACACCGTAAAGTGTAGATCGCCACAAGGGGTTTCTGGGCGATCTCTGTCCAGAATTGCCCTGTGGACTGTTCGTTCCGTGGCATGCGCCGCAGGGGACATTTGACGAAAGAGACTGATCAGATCCGCCCCCTAGAAGTGTCCTTATGTAGAAAAGATGATGATACCGCTACGAGGTACATACATCATATTACATAGTAGTACCATAAGAAATGTTTCTTCTGATGCCAAGTTTGATGTGGTTGTTCTAGCATCCTTGTTTGTTTTGGGAGGGGGGGTGTGGGGGGGGCGGGCTTGATTTCTCCCTCTTAGCCTTGCGGGCGTAGGGGAAAGGGGGGGAGGTACAGATCACATAGTTTCCCTGTTCAGGTGTTGTGTAAATTGGACTAAGAGATTAAAACGATAAATAAAAGGAAGAAGGGAAGGAGGAAGGAGAACAGAGAGAGACAAGAGAGAAAGAGGAGGAAGGGAAGGGAGGGGGGGAGGAAAGGGACCAAAGATCCCCAGGTGTCTTGTCTTTTGCTTGTCTCTCTTTTTTCTGTTCCGGCGCCAGCGATCCCCTTGCAGCATCTTACATACTATACGTGGAGCTGCCTCAGTTTCGCGTCACTTGCCGCTGGTGGGCCCTCCACCTTTTGCTCATCACAAGGTCCTCTCCCTCTTGTCTCCTGCAGTGCCGTGCTATGCCGTGTCAGTTAGTGGGGTCGCTCGCTTAATACATTAGTACGCAGTGGGATAAACAGGCACTGGCACTATGCAGTAGGGCCAGTAGGGCGCAGGAACCCTCTACGTCCAGCACTGGTCTAGCCAGTACCGGAACGCGCACAGCGAGCTGGCCCCACCTACTTGGCGGGACCCAGCACTGCCCAGCCCCCCTAGCGCGGTCTACTTAGCACGGTCAGTGGTGGTGGTGGTGGTGGTGTTGTTGTTCCCCACTGTTGCACTGAGGCAGTAGTTAGTGCTAACACACACCAACTTGTTAGTACCAACAGTTGACCCGTCCCTGTTTTACTATCCTGCTGCTTCGCCTTGTGGGACTGAGAGAAGAGACAGAAAGAGAGAGAGAGAGAAAGAGGAGCCACAGAGCCTTCCATGGTCTGGCGCGCCTGCTACTTACTACCCAACAGCAAGGGTTGACCAGCCCGGCCCACGGGAAGGGTAGCGTCTGTGCCGCTGTACTATGTAGAGAGGCCCACTAGCAAACTGGGCCCAAGGAAGGAAAGTCCCCAAGGCACGGTCCTTGGATACAATTCGACAAATTGATTTCACGTCCACCTCGTTCCTCGTCCACGTCGACCACCGCTCCCACGCGCACAACCCCACGCTGGCAGGCACGCACGCAGCAAGACCACCTCACCGTCCACCTCATCATACACGGGCCTCACTCACCCACCCGTCTACACGTCTTCTACGCGCCCATACTTGGGACTGACCTGTCCACACTCCCCCCCCCCCCCCCCCCACCACCACCACCCCCTTCCCCCCTCGCTCGGTCATCATTCCTCTCTCGCTGGCGCTGGCACTGGCACTGGCTCTGGCGAGGTCCTTACCTCTCAACAAGCCGACATCTCGAATCTCCCAGGCGGGCCGATATTCAAAATCAGCTATGTCTCGGGTCGTCTTGAGCTGGTGGATGTAGCCTCGTCCTCCTGCCGCCCTGGCCCCTCCGCCAGACCACGGGAAGACAGTGACGTTCCGTTCCCTTCCTGTCCCTTTTTCTCTGGCTTTTCGGTTTGTCTGCTCATCATTTCGGCCTCAGAAACAGCAGGCTTGAGGGCCTCCTTGCCTGGTCTCTCTCTCCTGCTGCCAGAACATTACAGCTTCGCCGCCCAATTCTTCTCCCCCCCTTCTTGCCTTGTCGAGCTTCAACAGCCGCCCTCGATCGCGTCCTGACCCTACTACAACTTTTTACTCCCTTCTCCAAAAACGTCTGCTCTTCAATGCGCCCTTCCATTGTCGACGCGTCTGCTGCCGTAGGTACCGCTCTCGGAGCCACACTCGAAGTCACACACACACCAACCGTCACATACGCTTTGCGGCCTGCTGTCCATTGGACTTTGTCGCGCAAATCGCAGATGAGCTCGTTCAGGTCGACTCGGTCGCCCACGCTCCATTCCCGATGGATTCAGACCCGACCAAGCTAGCCCCGCCGGCTGTGATGTCGCTGCGTGCCCAGGCGGCCGGTGTCATGGAGAGGACCCTCAGTCAAGATATCAGGGAAGAGAGGGAAGATCTCAAGGAGGCTGCTGAACAGACTCTGAACGTCATCGTCGACCTCAACCTCAACGGTACCGTCCGCTGGGTCAGCCCCTCCTGGGTCGACGTGATTGGCACCTCTGCAGATGACGTTCAGGGCAAGCCCATCTCTGGTGTCGTTGTCAGCGAGCCCACCTCCATCTTTACCGATGTCGTCGACTCCATGCAGGGGGACGACTCCCGGAGCCAGTTCATCCGTTTTTCCGTCAAGCTTGGCCCGCAGTCCAAGCTTCTTGCGCCCACTGAGGGCCTAAGCGAGGATGTCCAGAAGGAGGACGACGACGAAGATGTGAAGCAGGAGACAAGCGAGGCGCGAGGATCAGAGGCGCAGCCAGCAACGGAGCCAGAGAGGCCCGCGACAGACACAGATGCAGAGCCCCAGGTGGTCGATCTCGAGGCACAAGGCATCATGGTCCACGATACTGGCGGGGAGAGTCACGTAAGTAGTTTTTCCTTGTTTCTTCTTCATTTTCTTATTTCAGACCCAATTGTCCTCATGGGCACAGCTAACCCGGGGTTTCTACAGACCATGTGGATGATTCGCCCGTGGGTGGCTCCTCGAGAGGTCCAGATTGACTTGAACTCGGAGCTCGTCGACTCCCTTGGCTCTGGTGCCGAACTCTTAGCCAGCTACTTGACGCATCTGGCCGAGGCAGGCAGCGGGGATTCCCTTGACCAAGCGCCCCCGTCGACTCTCCTCTGCCGAATCTGCGAGCGTCAAATACCCTGCTGGTGGTTTGAAAAGCACACGGACCTCTGTTTACAAGAGCACCAGGCGGAGATGGAGGTCCAGTTGGCCCAGGAGGGCTTGGCTGAGCATCGACATGCTATTGTCAAGGTCCTAGATGCTCTCGAGGCTCGGAAGAGCCGCTCTCTTACGGGTGAGCAGACAAGCTTGCCTTTCGCCGAGTACAAGGGCATGGCTATCGGTCCGCCACCTTCCAGTTCCTCGTCGCCCGGGACCGCCTCGCCGACGACCACTGGAGCCCGCTCTCGCGACAGGTCGGCCGGCTTTGGCCACGCGAGAGCGAGGTCGTTCGCTATCAGGAGGCCCCAGGCCAGGATTGTCGAGCTCTTGTTGGATCTCTGCGACACAGCCATGGAGATCAGCACACCGGCGATCAAAGATTCTTCGGCGCAGGTTCCGGGCGAGTTTCGTGCCCAGTCTCCGCAGTCCGAGTCTCGGATAGCACAGGTCATGCAGTGGCAGTCTCCGAGCACCAACACGCTGGAGCAGGAGCAAGGGCTGGCTCTTCTCTGTGCTGACACGGAGAGGATCGCCAAGGCCAAGGTTGATGCCGTATCACGCCACAGAAAAGTCATAGAATATGCCGAGCGCATTCGTGTCGAGTTTGCCATCAAGGTTCAAGACTGCATTGATGATGCTATGCAACGGGCTGCTCGTATCGCCGCCGGCCGATTGAGCGATTCGACCGAGTCTGAGGAAGATGCCGAAGGGGTCGAAGAAGAAGAAGATGATGAACAAGATGAAGAAGACAACGAAACCATACCTCCACAAGACGATCCTCCTGATGAAGAAGGGATCTTTCCAGGCTCGTTCGACGGAGGGTCATCTCTTGCCCTAGCTCTAGAGAAGGCAAACTTGACCGATGATGATCCGGACAAGCGGCGCTTCTCAGCAGCCATTGGCTCGACAAGGTCCAGCAGTCCAAAAGAATGCCCGACGCCTCGGTCACACCATGGCATAGCAACTGTCCTTGGACAGCAGAACAACACAAGGGAGTCACGACGAGGATCTATGTTACTCGAGAGTGACACTGCAGAAAGCGAGGGCAGCGTCAGGTCCTCGTCAGTAGCTTCGCGCCCTGCCCCAAGGACCGAGTCGCCAATCTCAGAGTTTGGGGATCTGAGGAGACAAGCAAGCTCTCGGTCTCACAACCGGCGAAGCTGGATCCTGCCCGGTACCATCTCACCAATCAGGCAGGAATCCCCCTCAAGGAGTTCGCAGCAGCCCGCCTCGCCTCTGAGAATCACAAAACCACGGAACCCTGGGTTTGGGGACGGACTCGCCTCCCCTGAGCCCTCACCCAAGCTCCCCAACAGCGAGTTCAGCTCTCCGGTCGCTGCTCCTGCTCACCACAACAGTCATCACCATCACCACAGCAGCAACAACAACCATCATCACCACCACCATCGAAGACAATCTTCGGCAGCCATATCATCGTCTGCCGGCGAAAGTGTCAAGCTTCCACCATCCCCACGGCTGAATGGGGTGACGGCGCAGCCACTGGCGCGCGCGGTGCCCCCGTCGATCAAAGACTTTGAGGTCATCAAACCCATCAGCAAGGGCGCCTTCGGCAGTGTGTACCTCTCCAAGAAAAAGTCAACTGGCGAGTATTTTGCCATCAAGGTGCTGAAGAAGGCAGACATGGTGGCCAAGAACCAAGTCACCAACGTCAAAGCTGAGCGAGCAATCATGATGTGGCAGGGCGAGAGCGACTTCGTTGCGAAGCTGTACTGGACGTTTTCCAGCAAGGACTACCTGTACCTGGTGATGGAGTACCTCAATGGCGGCGACTGCGCGTCGTTGATCAAGGTCCTCGGTGGACTACCCGAGGACTGGGTCCAGAAATACCTGGGCGAGGTTGTCCTCGGCGTCGAGCACCTCCATAGCCGAGGTATCGTCCATCGAGACCTGAAGCCCGACAACCTCCTCATTGATCAGAAGGGACACCTCAAACTCACAGACTTTGGTCTCTCGCGGATGGGACTCGTTGGTCGGCAGAAGCGAGCACTACACGCTGGTGCAAGCGAGCCAGCGCCTGACCTGCTCAAGTCGGGCCCTTTTGCCAGAGCACTCTCTGTGGGATCGTCGGCGTCACGATCAACCTCGCTCGACGTTCATCTGCCGAACCATCACTCCCCTACGCTGACACCACAGATGACGCCCACCGAGTTCGGTGTCAATCTTGGGCAGCCTTCCTACTTCAGCCTGGGCCCTGCTGCTCAGAATGAGCCACGCCGCATATCCAACGGCCAACGTAGCGACAGCGGCGGCAGCGACACCTTAGCACACATGCTCGGTAGCTTCTCGCTCAATGACACCACGCACGGCTCGGCCGCCCAGGCCGTCGCCTCGCCCAACGAAGGAAGCGAAGGAGGAAGCCCGTCTCCTGATGTCGCGGCCCTCCGACATACCAACACCGGCAGTACGCAGGGGAGTTCCGACCCAGGTAAAGGCACCCCTCCGCAGGCCGGCATGCCCCCACCAAACTGGGCCCTGTTTGATCCTGAAGACACAAGTCGCCGTTTCGTAGGGACTCCAGATTATCTTGCTCCCGAGACCATCCGTGGAGAGCCACAGGACGAGACCAGCGATTGGTGGTCGGTCGGGTGCATCCTGTACGAATTTCTCTATGGCATTCCTCCCTTTCATGCCAGCGAGCCTGAGCAGGTGTTTGAGAACATCCTGGCTCGGAGACTGCATTGGCCATCCGAAGACGAGGACGAGGTATCTGCCGAGGCCAAGGATCTCATCAACAAGCTGCTCTGCATCGATCCGCAGGAGAGGTTGGGCTCGAACAAGGATGAGAAATTCGCGTCTGGAGGTGCCGAGATACGCAACCATCCCTGGTTTGATGGGTTGAACTGGGAGAGCCTCCTTCAGGACGAGGCCCAATTCGTCCCTCAGCCCGAAAACCCCGAAGATACCGAGTACTTCGATGCTCGTGGAGCCACGCTCCAGGCGTTTGCAGAGGAGATGGAAGATCAGCTGTCGCCGCCCGTATCAGCTCCAGCTACGGATTACCCGGACAGACCGCACGACGCCCTCTCGCGTGTTCGCTCACAGGTACAGGTCAACTCGATCAAGAGGGGCCTCATGCCCCTCCACATACCGCCTCACGTCCGAGACTTAAAGAGCAGGAGGTTAAGCGAGCCGACGGTGAACGATGATTTCGGCAATTTTGCTTACAAAAATCTACCTGTGCTAGACAAGGCCAACAAGGATGTGATACAAAAGTTGCGCGCCGAAGCACACGCCGCCCAGAACAAGTCTTCGACGGCCATCAGCCCTGGCGGGATCAATCAGGTCACGTCACCAGGCGGCGTTGGGCTCGAAGGGAGCCCTGTGTTGTCCAACCCGATACAAAGAACGCTGTCGAATGCCAAGGCCTCTCAGCGGCCTCAGTCGCCCTCTGGCATCAGCAACTCGCATTCTTCACCGAGCCGAGTGTCACAGCCGTCATCACCTCTACTCGTGTCATTTGTTGCTGGACAAGAGGGCAGACGTAAGGCTTCCAGCACTTCTTCTAATCTGTCACAACAGACAGGCTCTGGTAGCTCACTTCAACCAGGCAACTTCTTCGATGTGCCACGCGTCCCACCTAGCCTGCAGAAAGCAGCCACGTCGGTGGGCGCATCTCCAGTCAAGGGCCGTGGATCTGCACCACCGCCTCTGACCCTCGCATCGCCCCAGAGGTCCATAGCCTCACCTCGTCAGGGCAGCGGCTCGTCTCCGGCCCGTTCAAGGTCCCTGACCGTTGGCTCTCAAGAGGGGAGTCCGGTGGCTGCAGACCTCCTGTCCCACAGGAATCGTCGTAGCCAGGTATTCGACATGTCACCTTCATCTTCTGACAACGAGGGGGAGAAAGCAAATGCAGCTCTCCTGAGGGTGCAGAGGCGTCGCCAGAGCTCTCGGCGGCTGTCACAGATCTCCTATGACAACCCTGCCTTCCGAGCCCTGGATGTTCTCATCTGTGAAGATCACCCTGTTTCTCGGATGGTGATGGAGAAGCTGCTTGAGAAACTGCGTTGCCGTACCATCTCTGCCTGCACAGGTCCTGAGGCAGTCAGATATGCTATGAGTGACATCAAGTTTGATATCATCTTCATGGAGTTCAAGCTTCCGCAAATTATTGGGGCTGATGTGGCAAAGATGATCCGTGAAACCAAGAATGCCAACTCACACACCCCTCTTGTCGCCATCACAGCCTACCTGAAAGAACTCCAAGCACCCCACTATTTCGACTCCCTGATCGAGAAGCCCATCAGCTCATCCAAGCTGACTGAGGTCCTCACCCACTTTTGTCAATGGAAGCCTGCTTCCCCTAGCCAGAAGAGCTCGGTCTCCTCGTCGTCCGCGGCGGCGGCGGCTGCTGCTGCTGCTGCTGCGCCCCCTCACCCGACACCAACCAACCTGAGGCAGGAGAGTCTGAAATTCGAGGGCAGTCCCACCAGTGGTACGTCTTCTGCTGGCTTTGCGAATCGCACTGGGAGCAGCTTCCGCGGTTCAAGCCGCGAAGACTCCATCTCTTCTAGCCTCTTTGGCGACTCAGAATCAGTGTCGGCTGATGAGATATCTGTCGCAATCAGTCGGAATACCACGAACGACTGGAAAGATCAAGGCTTGGGGATCGGCATGCCACCGGCGCCGGAGGAGCATGTACTGAGCAGCGACACGGTCAAGGGCGTGCTGGTCCCAGCTCCAGCCTCCAAGGAGACAGACAAGAGCATGACGCATCTGGCGCTCCAGCATAGCGCTCCCGGGCAGCTGGAACATGACACGGCGGCAGTGCCTATCGCAGCCCCCAAACCACGTCGCTCCTTTGAGAAGCCGAGAGCAAGGCGCGAGCTGATGGAAAAGAAGATGGAAAAGAAGCGGGTCGAGGGCAACACTGGTATCGACTCTGCAGACGACGAGGACGACGAACTTGGCCTTGGCATGGGAGGCAAGCCCGTAGGCATCGGCCCACCTACCGCTGCTGCCGCGGCGGCAACAGCTCAAGCCGCGAAGCAGCATTTCCGGAGGCAGTCGGTGCTCCCGTCATCCAAACTCGGCATCGAGATGATGCGTGCCAACAGTCATGATAGCGTCAATGTGCCTGCTTCTCAGGGTGCGAGCGCGTCCGAGCCCACTACGCACGCCATGACCACTCCCAAGGGCTCTGTTGAGCACTCACCATTGTCTGGACCAGCTACACTGGCACCACCGGACTTGCATGCTGGCGGGTTATCTCTGAGCCCGGGGCCGATCCTCGATGAAGAGGAGGAAGACAAAACAGTCATTGTCCACACGCCACCGAGAATTCAAACCAGTGGAGACGGTGATGGCATCGCCGATATTGCCGACATCGAGGATACACCAAAACCATCAGCCGCCACAGAGCAACAAAAAATACGGGCGGAAGCTGAGAATGACGACGAAGAGCCGACTCCGAAGAAGACTGCAGACATCATCATTCAGACCACGATGGCAACCCCAACCTCCGAGGCACCTTGACTATTTTCCTGAAGCCTTGAGCGCAACCAAAACACTGCATTACTGCACAAAGAGACGAAGCCATTCTTTTTTTCTTTGTAATCGGTTTTTTTCGTTTGTTTTTTCTCCTCTTTTTTCTTTCTTTTTTTTCCCTTTCTTAGTTTGTAAAACGGTCACATCATAGTTCAAGCGCGGCGTTCAGCAGGGCCGTTGAACCCAAGTCTTGAATCAGCAAGGTCATGGCACGTCGTACTCTTTGCTTGTTTCCTTATCCTGTCCACAACACTTTTTCAAAAGTTTCCAGATAGGAACGTTCTCTGCCTCCTTACAAGGGAACCGCAAGGCCAGTCAGTAGACCCTGAAATTTGGAAAAGCAAAGGCGATGATAATCAGGATGGGATCAGGCTTTGGTGGGTTAAGGGGTTGGGATGAGGGAGGAGTGAATGGTTATTTATGAACTGCTGCTGATTTTTTGAATCACATGGCGTTCAGCACTGGCGTTTGGAAAGGAGAAGGTGGGGTGGGGGCGGGGGGGGGGGGGGGGAAGGGAAAAAAGGAAAACTCAGGAAGGGGGGGGGGGGGGAGGGCGTTTTTTTTTTTTCTTTTTGCTCTCTGCCCCTA
>JACWST010000339.1:0-31839 GCA_014850475.1 Cryphonectria naterciae | reverse complement strand
TTTTTTTTTTTTTTTTTTTTTTTTTTTTTTTTTTTTTTTTTTTTTTTTTTTTTTTTTTTTTTTTTTTTGAAACCAGTTGCTTTTCTTCCTTTTTCAAGTCTTTAACTTTCTCAGCGGGCAGATCTGGCGTCCTATCCAGACCATCTTCAAGGACCCCATCGCGGTGGCAGATGCGAGATCGGTGAGCGATGATGAGCTGGTGGCGGCATCAGTGATCAAGCCCACCTCGGTCGTTGAGACCTGGACTGTCAGGCCGAGCCCTGACCACCGGTGGTTCTACAAGGGCGTTCAGCAACCGGATGAGGTTCTGCTGTTCAAGTGCTTCGACTCGGACGCCTCCTCGGTCGCTCGACGCGCACCGCACTCTGCTTTCAGGGACGCGGCGTATGATGGTAGAGAAGATAGGCAGAGTATTGAGGTGCGAGTTCTTGCCATTTATGAATAAAAAGTTGTTTTTGGGTGGATGAGGGATGAGTCTATGCCTGATCTACATGTATCACGCTTTATACTGTGCATCTTGGTTACACATTCTAAGCCACCAGCCCTGTATGACAACATTCTGTGTAAGAAGAGAATGAAGCCCTTCTGCTTTGTTGCGCAGAAAAAGAAAGGAGAAAGAAGAAGAAGAAAGAAATTGAGTGCTGCCTCTCCAAAGACAATAATCTGCCTGCTCTTTTGCAACCCAGAAAATTTCACGTCCTCTATTCGTTCTCTTGTTTGGCCGACAGGCTCCTGTACACGGCACGCTCCAGCTGATCGTACAGTGTGGCCACTATGGGATCAGCAAATGGCAAAAGGGATACCTGGAGCACGGCGGCAACTCCGTTCGTTCTGTCGATCCACTGAGCACAATTGTGTTAGGGACATCCACAGAGAAAAGAGAAAAAGAAGAAGAAAAAAGAAAGAAAGAAAGAAAGATAGAAAGGGAAAAAATCATACCCAATGAGGGTTGGAATAACCACTCCACATGACGCTTCCCTTGGATCTCTTGCCCGGGATATCCTCCAGATTCGTCATGCCGCCAAATGTAAAGTTTATGGGCATCCCCGGCGGATACTCGGGGCAAAAGGCAAACTGGGCGGGCGCCACCCTGTCCGTCAATCGCATCTGCAGCTCCTCGTCGAGCTGGGGCTGGAACAGCAGGTCCATGCCCTCCTGGCTCAGCAGCTTTCCCTGCAGGACGGCGCGGAGCAGCTTGGCGTAGTCTCTGGCGGTCGAGTACAGCCCCGTGCCTCCGCTCTCGACCGGGTGCTCCTCCGGGACAGGAAACGGGGCGCCGGCTAGGACCCCGTCGGACCCTCGGTACGGGATGCCGACAGGCTCCTTTCCGAGCTTCTTGGGCCAGAAGCCCGTCTCGTTCATCCCGAGGGGCGCCAGGACGTTCTGGGACAGGTACTCGCTGATCTTTTGGCCGGTGACCTTCTCGAGTACCATGACGGCCCAGTCCACCGAGGTCCCGTACAGCCAGTCCGTGCCGGGCTGGAAGAGGAGGGGCGTCGAGTAGCCCTCCAGGGTCATGGTCAAGTTGATCTTGTCCTTGCCGACCTTGCGGCGCCACCGCATCAGGGGCTCCTCGCTGAGGTCGTAGCCCAGGCCTGTCGTGTGCGTGAGCAGCCGGCGCAGGGTGATGGGGGAGGGGTTGGGCTCCAGGTTGGGGTTGCCGGCCTTGTCGAACCCGCGCAGGATCTGCACCTCGGCGAGGAAGGGGAGCCGGGGCCTGAGGTCCTCGTCGAGGGTCACGAGGCCGCGCTCGACCACCTGCAGGACGCAGATGGCCGAGGCGAGTTTGGTCATGGAGGCGATCCAGCTCAGCGTGTCGAGGCCCCACGGGCTTGAGTCTCGGGGAATGTCGACACGGCCAGCTGAGCCCTCAAACAGAACGCCTTGAGATTGGGGGAAAAAGGAAAGGAAAGTTTCCCCAAAAAATAATTAGCCTATTTATTCATCACATTTCCTTGGCCACGACTAGAGAAGGGACTTTGTAAAAGACTCACCATCTCTGTTCACGACGGTGAAGGCAGCCCCGAGCACTTTGCCCTTGGTCGCATCTCCCTTGGCGACGTAGGCCGCGAGGATCTCGTTGAGCTTCTCCATTCTCTCTGTCTCACTCTTACCTGCTAGAGGTGCTTTCTTGGCAACCGAGGGGAGAAGGAATTCGCGACGTGTCGGATACGAATGTTTCTTCTTTTGTTCTTTTGTTCTTTGTTTTTTCTTCTTCTTCATGTATTCTTGTGTAACGGGAGTAAGATAGACTCACGACTTCCGGTTTGGAAATATAGGCCATAGGAGCCGAGGTGGCCCAGCCGGGATGATGTGTAATCATGCGTTTATTATTAATCCATTCTTTAGCCGCGAACCGCGCAAGATTTCCCTGGTATCATCACTGAGTACCAATGTAGGTAAGCACACTGCGGGGTGGTGCAGTGGTCAGTTGTGTCGAAGTGATGAGACTTGATCGGACTTGAGAGTCATCATGAATATTTGTGTAGAGCTGAGGGGAAAGTTGCATGAACAATGAGCTACTTCAAGTGTGTGTGTGTGTGTGTGTGTCTAGTTGCTCTGTGATGGACAACTTGTATATGTTTGATAGAGTATTGTTGCAGGTACTTACTTGCATGGCACAGGACAGGCCATGCATTGGTTTCCTCTTCTTCGTAGACCTCACCACGTTATGTCTTTATTGCCTGTGACTATTGCTCCAGGGCGTCATTTACAGTGGTAATTATACCAGTCATCTTAAGATACTCTTTTCCACTGCTAGTCAAGCCTATGATAGTCTGTCCTGCTTTCTTGAGGAAGTTTTACGAATATCTGCCTTGACCTCTACTTGATTCCTTCTCATAATACTAGTCCTGCTCTCATCAGTGCTTGGCCACGAATTGCGAATTAACGGCATTGATGGCTTTAGTAATGGCTCGAGGCATGGATTGTATACAAGAGAGCATATGTTGAGGCTGGGGATATGAATTATAATTAATAATGTAGGAACTCTTGGTAAACTACATCTCCAGACAAGTACTACATTAGTAATGTATGGAGAACAACCCTGGCAAGCGACAAGCCCAGCGCCTGCGAGCCAGCAGCAGCCATAGGGCAGGTAGATTAGGGGTCCGGCTGGCGGAGCTTTGGGTCTGAACACAAGCCTCTCGAGAGATCAGACCAGAGGGGCCCCAGCGACGGAAGGCGTTGGTGCCGTGCCGTGCCGTGCCGAGCCGAAGGATGCCTTTCAAATGATGGGGGCTGTCGGGCTGCAGACCTGGGTTGCGCGGAGAGCTGGTCTATGTATGATTGAGGTGGGAACGAAGGAAGTGTTCGCAGATCACGGGGGCTTCTCTTGAGATCGCGCAGCGCCAGTAGCTACCCTGTTTTGATTAAGGCTCACACCAGCGACGAAGTCCTGGCATTGAGCAACCTGGGGTTGATAGTGGGTATAAATGTGGGATCGACCAAATGTCACGAGGGGAAAAAAAAGAAGGAAAAAGGAAAAGGAAAAGAAGAAAAAACCGGGCATAGGGTTAATGATCATATTTTTTTCCCTCGAAAATTCCGAAGCGCACGGCGGAAGATATAAAACGGCACCAGAACCTATAGCCGGGACGAGAAGAGCGAGGTTCCTCGGGCATAATACAGTGTGGTAGACGTCGTGTACTCAGTGGCGTGATATTCCAAGTCGGTTTGACCCTATGAAACGGGGGATCGTTTTGAAGTTTGGCTGAAATCCTAGTGAGCAGGCCGACAGAGCCGGACAATACTGTTTTAGAGGGGAGGGGATGAGGGGGGGGGGGGTGATCCAGGGCCAACCGTGGTTTGATACCGATACTATTGAACCCTGGCTGGAATATTTAATCAGGGAGACTTTTGACTTGGACAAGCGATCCCTCAACCAAGATACAAGGAGTACCGACGTTGGTGGAAAATCATCTGCTGGACTGGCCGCGAGTTAATGTCAGGGGAGCCTGTGCGACTGAGGACTCTCAAAAAGACGCCATGCAAAGCCACAGGCATCATCATGCAGTGTTGCCACGAGGCCACTTGCAGGAGTCAAACCTTCCCCTCAGCCCTAAATACATCTCCTTTTTTTTCTCTCTCTGAAGCTGAACAACACGCCGAACCTGGTGCTGACGATATCCGGACAGCCCCCACTGGACTGAGTGGCTTTTTAGAGTATGGAATTGTTCTGGTTGCTTATTATCTAGTATCTTGAAGAAGCTTTTTGGGAATTTACCCTGAGTTCGGCACTTGGAAAGTATGATTTCTCTTGTCGCAATGCGTGGACTGTCTTATCTTCTAGTAGGGCGGTTATCAAGGATTTTGGGAAAAGGTTCGAGCAAAGTTTCACATCTGGCCCAAAAGCTTCACCAACTTATCTGTATGAAGAAATCGAAAGTGATATAAAGAACGTCAAGACAAGCACGAAAAGGAAGAAGACTAAAGAGAGAAAAGAAAGGAGAGGACAGACGGACGTCTACATCAGCAGTGGTTCCTTGGCCCCCTTTTCTCGCCCAACCCACGTCACTTTGTCAAGCTTACTGTACTGGCCAGTCCAAGCCCTGACACTGCCGGAGTTACCTATAGGGGAGTACCTGTAGGTACCCCATCCTACCCATCTTCCCGCCCCTAGCAGTATATTGTTAGGTGGACACATCTGGGGCCCTGAATAGGAAAGTAAGTGCCCCCTGGCTAGCAGGGCTTACGAGCCAGTCAGGAGGCGCAGCGCCTCTCCCATACATACGTAACACCACACTTGCCTGGGGGTTTACGATCTGCGGTCTTTTTTCCCTTTTCTTCTTTCTTTCTAGCAGAGAGGCGGGACGCCCACAGCGGAAGAAAAGGAAAAGGGAAGAAAGAAAAAAGAAAAGAAAAAAGATACCATGTTGCAGCCACCTAAGCCACTGCAGATACTGCTGCAGCTGGGGCCGCAAATTGGCGCTGCACGCCATCAGCCGGGGGGGAGGGGGGTTAACCCGGTATACCCAGGCACTGTCAGGGCAAGGAGGAGGGAGTGGAGGGTTGGCAAGGGGCGATCCAGAAGAAAGAGGAAAAGAAAAAAAGAAAAAGAAAGGCCGACCAGCCAGTCAACCCTCTTCCCTACTTACTTTAGGTACTTACTATAGTACATAGTGCTGCAGTAAGTTAGGCTCTCTAACCTTGGCATCCCTCTTACTCCTGATCGCAGCAGAGGCCGGCAATGAATTGAGAGATAAGAAAAAGAAAAGAAGAAAAAATAAGAGATAAATAGACAAGTCTCTTTTGTGAATATCACACTTATTCACAGTAGTAGTAGTAGTACATACATAGCAAAGTCTCGGCTGACCCCACGCCCACCCCACAGCGTACGTCTGTGCCTCTGGCGCCCCTATAGCAGGCGCTGTCAAAAACACTTCAGTACTACAGTACATAGTACAGTACTACCATAACACAGTAGTTATAGCATGTCTGTGTGTGTGTGCGCCCCCCGCCCCCCTGCACCACGCCCCACTGACGTTAACTGCCGCGCAGGTACAGTGCTATTATTATTATTGTAGTAGTACCGTGACGGTAGTGGTGCTGGCACCTACTGCTGGAGCAGGCGCCCAATCCTTCAGCGCTCGCGGTTCAGCCATCACCAGATCACAATACAGGATCTGAACCCGACACCCAGGCCAAGGCTTTGACGGATGCGTGGGTGGACCCCCCTTCTCGATAATTGTACCCGTACCGGTACACGTGCTGTAGGCCTGGTACCATAGTAGACCTGTACCACCACACTATCCGCCTTGCGGCCCGGAATCATCATCATCCTCCTCCTCCTCCTCCTCCTCCTCCTCCTCCTGCAGTAGCGTGCCGGTTCCCCTGGCCCCCAAAAGACGAAGAAGGAAAAACCATTCTGGCCGTCTTCGCAGCGGTCATCATCGCAACGGCTGCATAATGGTACGGTACGGTGCGTTGCGCGCAGGATTTACCATCTGACAGGAAGAACAGAAAGAAAAAAGAAAAAAAAGAGACGCCATTTTTGCTATCAAGGTCAAGAAAGGGGATCCAGATCCAACCTGTCGCATTTAGGCGCGACACACCCACCTTTTTTTCTCCTCCCCTCCTCCACCAGCACAACCAGGGGTCACGGCGCAGGACCAGGAACAGCAGGATCAGCAACGCCGCGCACCGCAGACCGTTTGTTCTGCATCAAAAGAAGACTCTTAGCAACCAATCCTCTTGCTTGTCTCGACACCCTGCGAACACCCCCTGTACCTCCCCTTCCATAACGTCGATTGAACTTTTCGAGGGCGTTTGCTCGTCAGGGTTACGACTTTCAAAAGCACACGCACGCACTCTGTCTCTTGTGCCACCCCAAAAGCCGGCGGCATTCGTCACAGGCACGTACCCCTGGACACAAAAAGCCAAGAGCCCCATACTACGCGCAGGCACGCACCCACTGCAGGAACAAGGCCCAGGTCCAGGTCCAGGTCCAGGTCCAGGCCCAGGCACAAGGCACAGACAGGCACAAGGCACACACATACACACACCACACCAGCACACGAGAGAGAGAGAGAGAGAGAGATCGCCTTTGTTCCCTCCTTGATCTACGTCCCTTCTCCGGCACAGATTACCGCTTATGGTTGCTGGCCTTGACATCGACAACATACATTCGTCTTCTTCGTCTTCCGACACGGCGTTTCCCCCCCCTTCGACCTGCTGTTTTCTGTCGACCTTCTTCTTGGCCGACCGCCATCTCCCATTCTCCTTCCGCACCCCTCAACGGAACCCCCCCCCTTCTCCAAGGCCGAACCCTCGAGCCCTGTCCCATTTACTGCAAACCTATCTGGGGCAGTTTCTGGTCGGTAACTGCAGCCCGCCCGCCCGCATTGGATCGACCGTCTGATCGTTCGGCTGAAGAGGGATCCAGGCCTAGACAACCAAAAGAACCAGAGAAAGAGAGGAATCTGTGATAGGTGAAGCGCCATAGATTTATAAACCCGGTACAGGGTCCTTCTCAGAAACACACGCAGGCACGGAAACAGTCACCGGGCGGTACACCCAGCGAGTACGACAACCGCCGCCCCCTTCAACCCTTCCCAAAGCGCCCAAACAGCCGCGACGCAGCAGACAAGGCAGATATACCACAGAAGGTTGTGACACAGAGGGATTCGGGACCGTTTCCTCTCTCCCACAATCCGGGAGAAGAGGGAGACACACCGGTCCCCCCCTCGCCGACCCCCCCAGAGACACCTGCAGAGATGTCATCACCTCATGTATACTCCCACGCACAACCACATGCACGGCAGCCCGCCTCTGCATCGGCTACCACATCCCTTCCCGCCTCTGCATACAACTTCCACCTGAACGCTGCCGGCTCGACCTCCAATCTGTCCGCAACCTCTGCCTCCTATTCCGCCTCGAATTCCACTTCCCGCTCGACCACGCCTGCATCGCAGACCACCTTCTCCTCCTCCCGGAGACCCCTCTACCCACAGCAGCAGCAGCAGCAGCAGCAGCAATTTCTACAACAACAGCAATATCCACAACATCCACAACATCCACAACAGCCGCTCTACGACTCCTCCGTCCCCGTCTCGAGGACCGTCTACGGTGCCGCCTATCCAATCAACAATAAGCCCTCGCAGATTGTCAATACCGCCCCTCACATCTCTTCCGCCCTCAACTATCCCCCTCCCTCCCAGTCGTCGAGCTTTTCCGCCTCGGCACTGCCGCGCACCTCATCCCTGCTCCCACCGCCTCGCATCACCGTCAATGAGGGCAGCCGCAAACAACCTCCTCCCCTCTATAACCCTTTCAATGCCTCCTCCTTTGCCGAGCCATTGAACGACCGCGACGACGAGCCCGTCTCTCCCAAGAACGTGCGGCGCCGTGGTTCCAGGACGCACTCGCGCTCCAGCAGCCTGGGCGGCCTGAGCGACGGGTTTCGGAATCTCAACCGCTGGTCCATCTCCACCGCCTCCAGCCGTGCCTCGAATGCCACACCTTCGACAAAGAACCGCTTCTCCCGGCGGATGAGCATCGACTCCACCACTCTCTTCTCGCAGTCCAACCAGGCCGTGTCCCCTAGGAGGTTGCACAAAGGCCGTCCGTCGACCGCCGGCGGAGCAATTGAGGAGAGCCAGACCTCGATAATACCGCCGCTGGAGACCCTCCCTCCCATCCTGACCCTGCCGTCTCTGGACCAGGAAGATTTCGAGCGGGCTGTGCTGTCGAGGCAGGAATCGAGGGCCGAGAACGATCTGGGGGGACGCCTTGGTGATGATCCTGCCCGGGCCCACGAGACCTCCTATCTCTCCATGTCCGCGCGTGCCACACCGGATCCAACACTGCCCACGTCTGCCTTTTATCGCGACGCCAGCAACAATAACAACAATATGTCGCACACCGAAGAGGCACCCTCCTCCACCTTCGTCCGCGGCCATCAGAGGAGCCGCTCACAGGGGCTGAAGAGCAGCACAGACAGCGCGTCGTCACCCAGGACGCGGGATCGGGCCAAGCAGCCCTCGCAGAAGGCCATGCTCTCCAAGGCGCTGCAGAAGGCCAACACCGCCGTCCAGCTCGACAATGCCCAGAACATCGACGGCGCCCGCACTGCCTACTGTGAGGCCTGTGACCTGCTGCAGCAGGTCCTGCAGCGGACCCCGGGGGACGATGACAAGAGAAAGCTCGAGGCCATCGTAAGTCGTCTTCTCCTGCCTGCCCTTTTTTCTTCTTCTTTTTTTCTTCTTTCTCTTTTCTCCCCTGATCTGCGGTTGTTGTTGTTCTTGTTGTTTTTGTTGTTTTTGTTGCCGTCCCAAGCAATACTGACAGTAGTATCCGAACTGAAGCGCAAGACGTACTCCAGCCGGATCGAGGAGCTGGACCAGATGCTCCCCGAAGACGCAGAAGACGGCAAGGCACTGCCCCAAACACCAGCAAGTACCAGCACAGGCTATCGGACCAGGGCCGCCTCGGCCGCCTCAACCACCGATGACTTTGTTCAACAGCCAGCGAGACAGCGGTCGGACACTGGCCGCAGCCAGCAGAGCGTGCCCAACTACGCCAGACCAACGTCTGTTGCCTGGCGGCCCCAGATGACAACGGGCAGTCCAAAGGCTGTACATGACGGTCCGCGATACACGACAACGACGACATCTGCTACCAACAGCAACTTTGGGGAGCCTTTTGACCGATCTCAGTCCTCCTTCTCCCACCGCTCACCCCGCCGTGCGCAGACTGCGGATCAAGACATGTTCCTAGCGCGACCCATGGACAATGAGTACATGCCACAACCCCTCTCCCCGCGACGACCAACCTCCCCTGTGAGGGCTCCGACGCGCGCGAGCCCCGACGTGCCCAGCCGAAACGAATTCGCAGGCGATCACAACCGTCTTGCCCCTGATATGTCCTCACAGAGGGGCCATCAGCGGTCCAACAGCCACGAGTCCATCTCCTGGCTGGATCCGATCGATGAGTCGGGAGGCTCGTCAGCGTCATCGGTCCACTCGAGATCATCGTCGATGGGGGTTAGGAGAAAGCACATTCGAGCGGTCAGCGGCGACACCGAGGCCGAGTTTGATGCGGCACTCGACGACGCAATAGAGGCCGCATACGATGACGGGTACGAGCCCGCCCCACCCGCCGCGCAGCCGCGGTCAGTGAACCTCGATCATATCATCGACGAGGACGATGTCGTTGCACAGGCCCTGCGGAAGGTTCAGCTGGCCAAGGAACGGGTCCGCCAGTCGGAGATGGAGATGCAGAGGCTTGCAAACGACAGGAACCAGCGGATGCGGGCTCTGCAGGAAGAGGAGGAACAGACGCTGCCGGAAGGATTCTACGATGGGTCTGATTCCGACGACGACGACGAGCGTGTCCTGGAGAAGATGACCGACGGCTACGCCATCGAGGACTTTGCGCTCGTAGACCAGCAGCAGTCATCATCAAAAACTCGCCTCGCCCGTGAGTCCGATTCGAGCGAGCAGCAGGCGTCGCGCACATGGCACAACTCGGCGGCTTCGAACCCGCCTACGACGGCGAACACAACTCTTCCTACTGTCTCGGAGAACACGCCAGTTCCGTCACTATTTAAAGGCCAGGGCCCAATTGCGCCACCTCCGACGCAATCGCTGCCAAAATTGCCTCCCCCGCGGCCGGCTTCTGGTGGCCGAGACAGCGTTCGGGACCGTCGGCTGTCCGGGCAGAACGCCAAGCAGCTGAAGATCGAGACGCAGCAGCTTGGGCCCAAGGTCAGGGAGCCGGCAACCGCGGGTCCTATGCTGCAGCACCCGGAATTGCCTCTGAACACCATGCAGCCCCAGACCGCCGGCCTCATCACCCAGCAGCGGCAGACCCTCGCGGCAGCTCCCAATCGATCTGTCTCGTTACACCGCGGGCCGTCGCCCATCCCTTCTGGAATCTCTATTGAAGCGGCACCACCAACGCCACCTGTGCCTACCGGCTTCCAGGACTCAGACAGCCGGTCTGGGTCGTCGTCCAACGCGTCGAAGCCGCCCACCCTCCGCAAGAACTTCTCTTCCAGCTCTCTCAAGAACATGAAGACGCGGAAGCTCTCCGTCTCCAACATGGACGAGTACTCGGACATCTCTCCGGGCACGCCCATCTCCAATCCTTTCAACAGCGTCTCGGCGGCCCGCCTGCCCGCCATGCCCTCCCTCCCTACGCCTGTGGCTTCTGCCTTCCGGGATCGTATGACCTCAGCAGCTGGCGGCTACCACCTGTTCGATGCCGATATCCATACGCCCAGGTCGCCGACCGAGCGGGCCCCGGTGACGTCAGACGGCGCTCCAGTACCTCTGGAGCCATGTCCCAAGGAAACTATGCTCCGCCCCTTCTGGCTGATGCGGGCGCTGTACCAGACGCTCTGCCACCCCAAGGGCGGGTACGTCAGCAACAAGCTGTTCGTGCCGCGGGATGCCTGGCGCACCAAGGGCGTCAAGATCAAGAACGTGGAGGAGAAGATCAGCCAGTGCGACCTGCTCACCGCCGCCCTGCAGAAGCTCGACAGGGTGAACACGGACGATGCAGATGCCGTGCTGGAAGAGATGCAGAGCCTGGAGGCCGTACTCGAGCAGGTGCAGACGTTCTTGGCCCGGCGGCTGGGCAACGATGTTGGTGTGCAAGCCGCAGGCGCCATGTTCAAGGATGCAGACGGTGCCATGGATGGGCAGGACGGCAAGGCGATCCCGCGGAACAACTCGGTCAGCCAAAAGGGAGCCTTCAGCTGGAAGCGGCTCCGGAGCAAGACCAGCTCGACCACCATCAGCAACTCGTACCAGGGCGGGACAGGTCGCAAGGAGTCAGGTGCAGCAGCAGAGGCACTGCTGGCTACGCTCCCGTTCACGGAGTATCCTACTTCTAAGCCAAGCAAGAGAGACGTGGGCGCGGTGCAGTTCAGCGGACCCAATGCTCACTACATGTCCGCGCTGGCGAGATTGTTTGACGCAGCGCAATGCATAGGTACGTTTTTTTCATGTGATTCACATCCTCTGGAGTAATCAACCTTGCTGACCAAGTGTTCTCTTCCTCTGTCTCTCTCTAGACCAAATCGCCCGACAAGTCGAGGACCCTGGGCTCCGACACCAGGACAAGACGCAGGTGGGCCTTGAGCTCAGCACTAGGCACGCTGCCGAGTTCTTTGCCTTTTATATCTGCCGATTTGTGCTCCAGGACTTGACGATGTTGTTGGACAAGTTTATCAAGAGGGGAAGTGAATGGGTGCTTGTCTAGTTGGCCCTGGGCTGTCTGTCTTGTCTACGAAGTACTTGCATTGGCATGAGAAAGAAGATGCATGGCTATCTCAGATGATTACCTTTTTTTTTTTTCTCTCTCTCCTTTCCCCCCCCTCCTCCCCCCCCCAACCTTCTTTTATCTTTTCTTCTTTTGCGTCTATATATTAAGGCCCTACGGGGCAACGAAGTTGAATGCCCAGGGCGAGGCATTATTGGCCTTGGGATATATTTTCTTCTTCTTTGGGGTGCTAAATGATGGGTTTGATTGAACCTTTGGTGTTATGAAGGAAGATATCCCGCATTGGACTGCATACAGTTTCAATGACAAATTCGCATTTGCTGTTCATCTGCCAGCCTGCAATTCTATTCTCACACACTGGCACTCGTCGTGATTTCAATTGAATAACAGATTAAACACCAAGTACCTTTCAAGTACCTTAAATAAGTGAGTATCTTACTTAAACTAAGTGCGGGCCTGGACGCCTATCATTTGGGGGGGGGGGTGGGGGAACATACTAACCCTGGCCGCGATAAGATAAGAAATTGACCATCGTAACGTCGATGAAATTTGGAGGAGCCGCCGATTCGGAACGCAAGACGACTGTCGAACAACACAAAAACGCCATGTTTGGTCCCTCCTAACCTCTTCTCATTCCCTGCACCTCCTTTTTTGTCGATTGGATGCGCGGGTCTCTTCAGTCGCTGGTTTCGATGCGACAATGTCTGCGACCCATCCGAACAAGCCGCGCCCTGCGCAGCCTCGCGGGTCATGACAAGAAGACCATTCGACCTCCTCCCCCGCGCGGATTGCCCTCAGCTACCCGCTGCGCTTCGATCCTACACCGCCCCAGCTGGTGGGCTCATCGCAGCCCTCGACGATCCTTGTTGGAACATATCTCACAAAGGGGTCCCTCGAGGACGGCCTGGAGGGGCTACAGCGTGTCCAGGAAGGAGCCGAGCGAGCTCGAGAAGCGCATTGCGGCCATCCCGCTCGAGCGATTCCGGAACTTCTGCATTGTCGCGCATATCGACCATGGCAAGAGCACGCTCAGTGACCGGCTGCTGGAAATTACGGGGACCATCTCGGCCAGTGATGAGAACAAACAGATTCTTGTACGATGGGTTTTTCTTCTTCTTCTTTTTTTTCTTTCCCGCTTCTGTACTACTTACTACTCTGTCTGTTGGAGAGGCGGTTTGAAGTCTCGGCAAGGCCTTCTTGATGCTAATGATTTCTACTTGCTCTCGCTCGTATAGGACAAACTCGATGTCGAACGCGAACGAGGTATCACGGTGAAGGCGCAGACATGCACCATGATTTACAAGTACAAGGGCGAGGACTACCTGCTCCACCTGGTCGACACGCCCGGCCATGTCGACTTCCGCGCCGAGGTGACGCGGTCCTACGCCTCGTGTGGCGGGGCCCTGCTGCTGGTCGATGCGTCGCAGGGCATCCAGGCGCAGACCGTCGCCAACTTCTACACGGCCTTTGCTCAGGAGCTTACCATGATCCCCGTCGTCAACAAGATCGACCTCCCCACGGCCGACGTCGAGAGGGCCATCGAGCAGCTCCAGGAGACATTCGAGCTGGGCGTCGAGGGCCACGAGGGCGGCAGGCCGGTGCTGGTCAGCGCCAAGTCCGGCAAGAATGTCGAGGCTATCCTGCCGGCTGTCATTGAGCGTATTCCGGCGCCCAAGGGGGAAGACAGCAAGCCATTGCGGCTGTTGCTTGTCGACTCGTGGTATGACACCTTCCGAGGGGTCATCCTACTGGTGCGGCTGTTTGACGGGACCATCCGGGCTGGGGACCCTATCATCTCGCTTGCTACGGGCAAGAAGTACACCGTGGGCGAGGTGGGCATCCAGTATCCCCACCCGGTACCACAGTCGGTACTGCGGGCAGGTCAGGTCGGCTACATCCTCATGAACCCCGGCATGAAGAGGATACAGGACGCCAAGATCGGGGACACGTTCACGACGCAGGGCAACGAGGACACGGTGGAGATGTATCCTGGCTTCGAGGAGCCAAAACCCATGGTGTTTGTGGGGGCGTTCCCTACGGACCAGTCCGACTACACGAAGCTGTCGGAGAGCATCAGCCACCTCGTCCTCAACGACCGCAGCATCACCCTGCAGAAAGACCACTCGGAAGCCCTGGGCGCGGGCTGGCGCCTTGGGTTCCTGGGCAGTCTCCACTGCTCGGTCTTCCAGGACAGGCTGCGACAGGAGCACGGTGCCAGCGTCATCATCACGGAACCGTCGGTGCCCTCTCGAATTGTCTACACGGACGGCAAGGAGGAGATCATCACCAACCCGGCCGAGTTCCCAAGCGACGACAACCACAAGGCCCGCGCGGCCACCTTCTACGAGCCGTTTGTGCACGCGACCATCACGCTGCCGGAGGAGTACCTGGGGCGGGTCATCGAGCTGTGCGAGAGCAGCCGGGGCCAGCAGGTCAGCCTCGAGTTCTTCCACGCGACACAGGTGATCCTCAAGTACGACATCCCGTCGTCGGCGCTGGTGGACGACCTCTTTGGCAAGCTGAAGGGCGCGACCAAGGGCTACGCGACGCTGGACTATGAGGACGCGGGGTGGCGGGAGAGCAAGCTGCAGAAGCTCCAGCTGCTGGTCAACAAGAAGCCGGTGGACGCCATCTGCCGGGTGGTGCACGCCAGCCAGGTGGACCGGCTGGGCAGGCACTGGGCAGCCAAGTTCAAGGAACACGTGGACCGGCAGATGTTTGAGATTGTGATCCAGGCGGCGGTGGGGCGGCGCATCATCGCGAGGGAGACGCTCAAGCCGTTCCGCAAGGACGTGCTGCAGAAGCTGCACGCGGCCGACATCACGAGGCGGAAGAAGTTGCTGGAGAAGCAGAAGGAGGGGAGGAAGAAGCTGAACGCCATCGGCAATGTGATCATCGACCAGTCGAGCTTCCAGAAATTCCTGACCAAGTAAGGTTCAGGAGGATTCAAGGAGGGTGGGGTTTGGGGGGCAGGAGGGCCAGGAGAAGGAGGTTCAGCATTGAAATCTCCGGTTTTAGATCTTGGGTTTGACATGTCTGCATCTGGGGCCCCGACGCTCCATCCGACACTGTAGCGTTACAACAACAACAACAACAACATAGAAGAGAGAGAGGGAGGGATGGTTGAGATGGATAACGCCGCGACGAGCGACAAGGTTTACTATCTTTCTCGCCGACATGCGCCCGTCCCCCGGTCCCTACGAAGATCATTCAGAGCGCGATATACCAGCTCGCTATTATTCTCTCTCTCTCGCACACACAAACAAGTTTGACATCGTACTCGATGCAAGCAAGCATGCATTGTCGCGGGGGAAGGGGGGGAGGGAAGGGGGGCAATGTGACGACCCAAACATGGTTTCATCGGACGTTGAATCTGGGCTGCGAGTTGAGGGCACGACAATCAACACCAAACCACTCGCAGGTTACTTCTGGGGCTCAGCCCTGTGGTGGCAAGTTTTTGATGTGTCGTTACTCTCTCTCTCTCTCTCTCTCTGTGTGTGTGTGTGTGTGTGTGTGTGTGAGGGCTACTATGTACGAGAGAGAGAGAGAGGGAGAGAGAAAAGAAAACCCGTATACACACACACACACACACACACACACACGATCGCTAGTATGTATTTGCTTTGTCAAAAACCTATTTACAGTACATAAAGGGCCCACCTCCACCCTACAACAATACAACTTTTGCCCACCGCCTATCCGGTGTATCCACATGTTCCGACCGTTGACCCTGGATCAAGCTCGAACGCCATCCGATTTCTGGCAGGTCGAAAGACGCCATGAGCTGAAATCCTCCCCCCGTGAACTGAGTCGCGGCAATGTCACTCTCGGTAGGCATCGCCGATATTACGAGAAGGGCTCGGGGGGAGGCTTGGACGAGGACCAAGAATGAAGAAAGAAAGAAAAAAGAAGTAAAGAGAGAAAAGAGAGAGAGAGAGAGAGAGAGAAAACAAGACCCGCATCTTGGCACCGGCTTGCTAAGCCGTGTGGGCACCCATTCCCCCTCGTTTCTCACGAAAAGTTGTACTGTTGGTGGAGAATTCCAGTTGGGGCGGGTTGCATCTTTGCAAATCACGACGATAATGCTGCGGTGCCATTCCCAACGTTGTCTGCCGCCCGCACTACGCCGCCACATGGGAACCAGGATTCTCTCTGGAGAGGAGGCTTGGTGATCCAAGATAGTAAGTTTTTTTTCTCTCTGTCTTTCTGGTTTTCCTTTCTTTCCCTGTTTCTCTCCTCCACCCCCCTCTTTCCACTTCTCATTCTTTTGGTTTAGCTTTTTTTCTTCCCCGGTAGGGAGATGAGGCTTTTTTTTCTCTTTCTTTCTGTTTTCTTCCCGGTCGCACAGACACCAGCATGCTTTCTCATCCCCTCTGACTAACCAACCGCAGATGTATGTATGACTCTTTCAGATCAACATCGTCGCTTCTTGTTGACCCTCAGAGGAGACAATTGGAACTGTTTAGCGAGATGACCCAGGTGGCAACCCTTGCTGCAGGTCCAAACTTACTGTGGTAGAAGGATGAATGAATGTTACATACATCAGCCATGTTCTCAAGAGGTCATCGACAAAACAGTGGAAACAGTGAGTAGCTGTGTATCACCTGTCATCTCTGGCCCCCCCCCCCCCTCGGTGGTAAAAGTGATACATAGCATACGGTGGTAATGTATGTGTGAGGTGTGGCAACGGGTGGAGACTACCTGACTCTCTCACTCTTCTGACTACACACTTACTCACTGCATGCTTTGTACGTACTGTGTTATCTTTTTCTGCACTTTATCACTCACCACACGCACACCTTATTTTCTCTGGCGATGCGTACACCTGACTGACCTACTGATCAGTCCCAAGTCCAGAACCCCTGAAACAAGGCACTGCTGCCCGTTTGTTCGTACCTTGCAGGAGGCGCAGATGGGGGAGTCGTTCGTTTCGCATTCCAATGCATAACAAACCTTATTCAGACGCTAGGTTAAGGCTGGGGCTCAGCTGCGAAGCCTCCCCCCCGAGGATCACTTCGATCGTCTTGGATCATTGGCGATGGGCACATTTGGCAGGCTGAGGCGCAATCTCGGGGATTCCTGGAGAGAAAAAGAAAAAAAGAAAGAAAAATAGAGAGAGAGAGAGAGAGAAGAGAGAGACGTGAAGGGGAAGAAGAAAACAAAAACCTTGACGCCATATCATCATTCCTTGAGGGGAAGAAAAAAGAAAAAGAAGCCTCTTTCTGACCTACAAGACGATTTTTTTTATTATAATTTCTACCCTCAGGACGCGCGCTCTCTGTGGCTGACTCGACCCCTCCTGCGGTCATCCCTCAACACCACCACCAACAACAACAACACCACCACCACCACCACCACCACCACTACCACCACTACTCTCCATCTCCATCAGTCATCTATCTATCCTTGATTTAATCTTTGTTTCTTATTCTTTTTTTCTTTTTTTTGTTATCTTTCGTCTCTCTCTCTCTCTCTCTCTCTCTTCCTCCACCCCCAGAGAAAGAGACACACACCCCCATGTCTCTACAACACCAACCACAACAACATCCTCCTCATCATCAACAACCACAACCACAACCACAACAACAGCAGCCACCAAGTTGTTGGACCTGTCGGGTCCGGCGCAAGAAATGCGACCGGACGAAACCAAGATGCAGTGCCTGCGCGGCGCTGGAGATCACCTGCCACTACAGTGAGGCCAGGCCGGAATGGATGGACGGCGGAGAGAGGCAGGAGGAGATGGCCAAGGTGATCAAGGCCGAGGTCAGGCAGGGCTCCGAGGCACGCCGCGAGAGGCAGTACATCCAGGTCCTGACCCTCCACGAGGACCGCGTCCGCATGGACGAGCCCGAGGAGAGACCTGCCCCCCAGCAGCGCCCAAGCCTGCTGTCTCTCCACAATAGCAGCAACAACAACAACAACAACAACAACAACAACAACAACAACAACAACAACAACTACACCAGCAACAGCGCCCATCCCTCCTCCTCGTCCGACGACCGTGACGACAAGAGCGACCTGGGCCTCCTCGACACCAACAGCAACAATAACCACTACGTCACGGCGATGACCAGCAGCCACACGCCAGACTCGAGCCCGCCGTCGTCCTCCACGGGCATCTCGCCCAGGCCTGTCTGTCCAGACTGCGTGGCCGATGGCTACGTGGGCCTGCCGCCCCTCCCGGCCATGCACGCCCACGAGTGCACGGTGTGGAACCTGTTGGGCCTGGACAACGACAGGAACCGCTCGATGGCGGCCGACGTGGAGACGGACTTCACCATCACGTTCCTGGACTACGTGTTCCCCTTCATCTACCCCTTCTACCAGCCGTCGATCCTGGAGGGCGGGCGCAGCTGGCTGCTGGCGATGCTCCGCGGCAACACGGCCTTCTTCCACTCGGGCATGAGCCTCAGCGCCTACTTCTTCACGGTGATCCTGCGGGGCGGAGACCGCCACCAGGTGTGCTCGCAGCAGATCTGGAACAAGCTGGTGGCACACGTGGACACGGCGGTCAAGGCGATGCAGCAGGACATGGAGGACCTCAAGAGGGGCCAGGACGGCCGGTCGACCATCTTCCAGAAGGGCAAGACCATGGAGAGCATCATCCAGCTGCTCATCCTCGAGCACTCGATGGCCAGGACGTCGGACTGGAACGTGCACCTCTCGGCTGCCATGGCCATCTTCCAGGAGATCTTTGACGAGTACGGCACCGACGAGACCGGCAAGCCCAACATGGTGCGGGCCGTGCAGGCCCTCAGCAGGCCGTCCTGGCAAAAGTTCATGGCCGAGCGTGTCGTGTGGCACTGTGACCAGGGCGCCTTCCGCTTCTACACGGCCGTCCTCCTCTTCACCGACATCATCGCGAGCACCTGCCTCGAGGGCCCGCCCCGCCTCCGAAAATACCACAGCATCATCGTCAAGGAGGACGAGACCAGCCCGCCGTGCGAGAAGCTCCGCATGGAGAACTTCTTTGGCTGCCAGGGCTGGGTGCTGACGACCATCGGCGACATCGCCCTCCTCGACGCCTGGAAGAAGGAGTCCAGGTCGCAGGGCAAGTTCCGCCCCGACGAGCTGCTCGAGCACGGCAGCCACCTCCACCAGCGCCTCCAGCAGGGGCTCGCCCGCCTCGACAGGGACAGCCTCCGCCGGCGCATCCCCAACGACATCACCGCCGTGCTCCGCTCCTATTACCGCGCCGACGGCCCGCAGATCCGCGCCGACGAGCAGGTCAACGCCACCCGCATCTGGGCCCTCGCCGCCACCGCCTACCTGGGCGTCGTCGTCACGGGCTGGGCCGCCGCCACCAAGGCCGCCGCCAGCAGTATCGCCGTCGCCATGCAGCTGCTGTACAGCATCTCGTCGCCTGCCGTGCTGCGGAGCCTGTCGTGGCCCTTCTTTGTGCTGGGCTGTCTGGCCACGCGGGAGCAGGAGCAGATGTTCACGCAGATGGCCAGCTGTATGGGGCCCCTGCTCGAGTTCGGCACCGTCGGCGAGGCCATGCGGATCATGAGGAGGGTGTGGGAGCTGCGGGATATGAACGGCCTTGATATGGACACGTGGGATATTGCTGCTTGTTCTAGGGTGTTTGGCACGCAGGTGCTTATGACTTGAGTCAAAGAGGTTTTATTTTCTCTCTCTCTTTCTCTTTCTCTCTCACTCTCTCTCCCCCCTTCTTTGATCTCGTTTCCATCACGACGTACTATTTTATGAGAATCATGGTGCATCAGAACCTTGAAGCCATGTAGGGGAACTCCCCAATGCAGTGTTTCCCCCCCCCCCCTCTTTACCACCCCCTTTTTGTTTCTTTCCTCTGGATCAATGAGAGATAACTTAAGCCCGAGGAATAAACCCACAATGGAGGTTTCCTCATGTCATATATTATCATAGCTGTCAGGCATGGTATGAGATATATATGCATATATATATATATATATATATATATGCCCAAACAATTTGTGTATAGGAGATTCTGCCAAATATGCTTTTTTCCCATTCTTGCAGCGAATTTTTGTATTATTATGATCATGGATGTCTCACATTGGTTACTGCATTTTCCCCTCCTATCCCTCCCTCTCTTCATTATTGTCGAATATGTACCCCGATCCCATACCAAAAATCACATCTCTCCATCAGGTCCGACCCAGCAAGGTTCTCCATGCCCGTGCCTCCTCCCGTCGAGAACAACAGCCTCCCCTGCGCCGTGTCATTCCAAGGCACCCACTCGGCCGTCCCGCGCAGCCGGTGCGTGTTAGGGTCCAGCGTCCTGATAAACGAGGTCCAGTACCCTTGCACGACAGGCACCGCAGGCGCGTTGACGCCGCCCGGGTAGTAACTGGCAGGCGACGCCCCGTTGGTGTTCTCGGGCCCAAAGATGGCGTTCAGCTCGACCGTGTGCTCGACGCCGTAGCCCTCGGCCTGCTGGGTCGGGTCCTCGACGTTCCAGCGGTAGGCATACGACTGCGGCACGCCGTAGTCTCGGAATTTGGCCGAGATGTAGAGGCCGGGACACATGTAGCGCATCTCGCCGTAGACGTTGCTGACCTGGCGCCAGTAGCAGCCGGTGTTGGGGCAGGTCTGGTTGGGGTTCGGGTAGAGGGTGTTGATCTGGCCAAAGTCGGCGAGGGAGACGAAGGGGAACTGGTTCTTGATGAACATGTTGCTCTCCTGCAGGGTGCTGGTGTTGGAGGGGGTGAAGATGGTCCCGCCGTTGGTGTCGTCGCCAAAGATCACGGGGACCTTGATGAATTTGCCCTGGGCAAAGGCCTCGTAGGTGACGTCCTGGATGAGGTCGCCGTCGACGACAGGGTTGTACATGTACAAGGGCGGTGCGGCCGCGCCGGGGAAGGGGATGTTGTAGTTTACGTCCTGGATCTCCACGGCCGTCTTGGACCGGAGACAGGCCAGCGTGCTGTTGCCCACACACCCCAGCCGGATCGCCAGGTTGTCGTACTGCCACTGCGACTGGTCCACCGTGTACACCGTCGCAAACGAGACCGACTCCGCCGCGGCGGCGTGAAAGTACCCTTCGTCCCGGCCCCCGTACGCGATCAGGTGCAGGCTCACGCTCGCCGCGCCCGCCGAGTCCCCGCCCAGGACGACATGGTCCGGATCGCCGCCGAAGCGGGAGACGTGCGCCTGCACCCACTGCATCACCTTGCGCTGGTCAAACAGCCCGTTGTTGGGCGGGAGGGCGCCGCCGTCGGTGAGGAACCCGTAGGGCCCGACGCGGTAGTTGAAGGTGATGACGAGGATGTTGTTGCCGCTGGCGTTGATGAGCCCTGTGCCGTTGAGGTTGGGGTTGCTGTCGACGTTGAAGCCGCCGCCCTGGATGAAGAGGTAGACGGGGAGCTTGGACCTTGTCGTTGCGTTGCTGGGGGCGTAAATGTCAAGGTAGAGGCAGTCCTCGGATGTGGCTGTGTCGTCTGATGGGCTGTTTGTGCCGAGACAGTATGGACCATGCTATATATATATATATATATATATATATATATATTGTGTATAAGTTTGTGGGTTTTTATTTTATTTATTTTGTTACTTTTTTTTTTAAAAATAAAAAAAATAAAGATACTTCTGCTGGGTTGCAAGTCATCAGTATCTTCTTGAAGCACTTACTTGATCCGCGATTTGTATAGTACGGTTGAGCAGAGGGTCCTGGGGACGAGCAAAGCGGAGGTCCCCGAGAGGAGGCGCTGCGTAACGTATTCCGAGCCCTAATAGTTATAATGTTTAGCCTTTCAAAGTAATATATGTCCTCGCTGGGATTCTATGAAAAGATGAGAGGGATGCAGAAGTAACCCAAGGCTCGGTTCCGGCCTGTTTTAGGTGAGGAAGGCATGTGCACGCACAGACACTCTCTCTCATACACACACTTTTCCAAAAGACCTACATTGAGTAACACCAGTTCCACGCTGTTCCGTGCCTACATAGGTCGAGTAGTTGAGGTTGACGGTAACATCCACGGCCTCGACTTGTGGGCTGAGGTACCCTATAAGACCTGCGAGGGCAAGCCCAACATAACCACGAAGCTTAACCATGGTGAAATCGTTAGTGAAGAGCAGATAGAAGGAGTGGGAGGAGTAGGAGGAAAGAGAAAGGACAGCGAGAAGAAGAAACTTTCTCCTCTAAGGTCAGAGCCGGCGGTGTGCGTATGTATGTCTTGCCCTCTTCCTAGGGGTTTTACCTTGAGCTATACTTTGCTTTCTGCGAGCACAGACATGTGGCTAATGTACGTACCTAGTGGGCTTCTTAAGTATCCACCGTCATCATCATATATTGCATACAATAGTGGCAGTTGGGACCTCCGCATCCTCGGGGGATACAGGATCATGATAATACCGAGGCACACACGTATACGAGATCAGAGTGCCTTAATGATCCTTGGGTGGTTTTTTTTTGGTTTTTTTTTTTTTGGGGGAGGGGTTTTTCTCTCCCCCTCTCTCTTGTTTGGTCACCATCGCAGGGACGTGACCTGTTGTCGGTCAAGGCACTACTGCGCGAACCCGAGATCTTGTTCCCTACGGTGTGGAAGGACATACATACAAAAAAAACCAAAAAAACAGAGAAACAAGACCTGTCTCAATTTAGGTCTTTTTTTGTCCGTCATGTGGCCGACAGACGTGCATACGCGCAGCCGCCTTGTGGGGGAGCGGGAAGAGCAGGTGAACAGATCAAGATTTATGCTGTACCCCGGATCGGGACCAGGAGATGGGGGTGGGGAAACCCACTTGATCAGCAGTCATTTGTCCTGTGTGTGGGAAACGGATCTCGGTCTTAGATGTATGTTGTCACGGTAGTAGTATGGCCCGAGTCCTGCATTACATGCATGCAGTTGTGCCCAATATTACGCGTTGTATTGGAAATCATTAATAATATTAAGGAGAAGTAGTATTATTAGGAACCTTTAGCCAGCCGTCTTGACTTTGATTGTTCCATATATTATGTGTTTCGTATACACACAAACACACACGCGCATATATATTCACATATATTATTCATACGTATACGTTTATGATATTTGTGTGTGCGCGCGCAGGTATGGTTTCTCAAGTATGCAGTCGTTCAGGGGACGACTTGGTCGTGTGCTGTACGTCCGCCAATTACCCTGCTTTATTATGATTACCGAACATGGAGATGATGTGATGTCGTCAACTCAGATTTCTAGGTTTGCCAGCCAATAGTGCGGACGAAGTTGCAGCACATGGGCCTGGCGCGGGGAGGAAGACGCGTGTCCCTTGCAGCTGGCCCTCCCCGTTTTGGAGCTGTCCTTGTAGACTATCACCATATATGACCATGATGACGCCGTTTATGAAGGAAAGCCTTCCACTTTGAGAATGTTTCCATTGGCAAGTAGGCTGTCAAGTGACAGAGAATGTCAACGTTACTTCTACTATCCTATATTATAGCAAAGGGCATAATGTGCAATGGGAGCACGTGATTCTTTGCTTGTTGAAAGGATTTGTTGTTAATTACTTTTTGTTTATTTTTATTTACACTCAAAAAATATTCATAAAGTAATCATCAGTAAGTAGACAATTCACAACCCTCGGGCTGGGTATCTTACCTCCTTTGCTGATTTATACAATTTCACTGCTCAGTCTATCTTGTCCTTGCCTCTTTTGCTACTTGGTTACGGGAGAAGGATAGTGACAATACCGCCGGAATATTGTGTGTTGAAACTGTTTCTATTTTGATATAAAAAAGAGAAAGAAGAAAAAGAGGGGGAAAACCTCCCCAAGACGATGAAATAAAGGGCTGTTCCTTTTCCAGGAGTATTCCACGCCCACGCCCCCATTTAGGACTTATTTTGAGTGAGAAATCCTCAGACCACACCTTTCCAGCCTGCGCTGGGGATGGCATTCTTTCGTGATCATATACTTCTTTGTCTTGCAAACTGCCGATTCGGTGAGTAAACACGCTCTTCAGTCAGGGTAGCAATTTGCGCAGATAAGAGAAGCACGCATTGCATACAAGACAGAATCCTTCGCTTCCCCCTCGATCGTGTACTTGGGGTGGGAGGGGAGTCCAGACCGACCTCCCTCGGTTAGCAGCGGTGACTCTGCGAGGTCACATTCCGCGTTCACGAAATCCCTCAGGGGTTCATCTTGGTCATTTTTCACCGGATAATAAATGATGTACTGTAGCGATAGTCTTCCGTGTCTGTCTTGGTCCGCGATGTTATTCCCGTCGGCGATCACTTTCAGCTGTACCATTGGCTTGCTTTTCTTCTTTTTCGTGTCTCCCTTGCTGAACGAGAATGAGATAGATCATTAATCACCTGGAGGGCCAGGACACGGGATCTACTGCTTCTAATCTCACACGTGCACTGACAGATTGCAACCCCCCCCCCCCCCAAAATTTCAAGCTCGAGCTTGAGCATGTGGGTAATTAAGAATTCGAGCCACTCAATCGGCTGGCTCCGGCTAAGAAATTTAAAATGAAAAAGAAGAAGAAGAAAAGGCGCCTAAAAAGAACCTTAATCAAAGAGGCTTGAAGGTACAACAGGCTGCAAGGGCTGTCGGAGCAGTTGATGCGGTTCCAGCCACCTGCCGCAGCGGTCAGCAGTCCGTCATGCGATTGGGTGGAATTTTGTTTCTATCTGGCAAAGTGTCGAGACTTATCTGCCGATCATGGCACAACGACGGCTCAAAGGGTGTGTGTTGCCCAGAGAGCAGTCAAATGCTCCCTTTTTCTTCGTCTTCTTCTTCTTCTTCGCCTGAGAAGAAGAAGAGAGAAAAGCAACACCAAGAGACTCTTTGCGCCTGTGTATGCTGCCAACGACGAGCGCAACAAGAAGGGTTTTGACATGCCGAAACCTAACCTGGGTCACAGAATTCGGATGGTTGTCTCGCCTGAGACAAAACTAACATTCACCACCACCATCATCAGCAGCTTTACTACTTCTGCTATGGTAAGCCTCGGTTGGGAGGGCAGCTGAAGGATTTGCATGCTTACTTTTGATTTCCTTTTTATTTTCTTTCTTTCTTTTCTTTTAAAGAGAAAATAAAAGCAAGAAGAAAAGAGGGGAAGAAAAAGAAAAAGAAACAGCACAAAAAAAAGGGGGGAGAAGGAAAAGTCCACACTCTCCCTTCTGCCCTTCTCTCCTCAATAGTTATTTCTTCGAGATGATCTCGCCAACGTCTTCCTCGCCTTCGGCTCTTAGCTGCCGGATAGAACCATCATCGAGCCGTCAACTGACTACACCATGTAGACGACGCTTTGTCCTGCGCGCACTCGACCCGCCAACAGTGGAGTCGGCGACCCTAAGAGCCCGCAAAAAAGAGAGTCCCCCCGCCATGCCCATCGCTAGCCAGGCACACAGCTGTCAATTGGCTAGGACCAGTCCACCCCCTGAGATCTCTGGTTTTCCTGAGTCTGACGACATCCGTGCGCATCCTGCAGCGGATTTTCCGACTGGAATTAGCCTACGCCCCGTAAGATAGTGGGTGTTGACTTGTGGAAGGGGGGAGGAGAAGACGTGGTTTTCATGTTCGCCTCCATCTTTGGTCTCTCTCTTTTCCAAACTCTCAGCTTCTTGACAACCCTACGTTCACACACCGCTGTTATTATGATCGTTATATGGGAGCCTCACACCATACTACTACCCTTTCAAACTTACATCATCCTTCTCCCCCTCCTAAGGTGTTCGTTTTAAAATTTTTTCTCCCTGCGTCTGTGGCTGCGTTCTAAAGGTCCCCCAATCCGGAACCAAATCTTGGCTCTGGTAGTGGGTTGAACCATTGTTCCAGAGCGTTGTAGGGGATTACTACCCAGTATAGCCGGTCGGATAACCCCCCAAGATGGTGTACTGCGGGAAGCCCTCGATGGGCTGTCGCACATGTCGAACTAGAAGAATAAAGGTACGCCTTCGTCCACGTTGACGATGACGACTTGTCTTTTTTTGATTCCGCCCTTCCTCCCTTTCGGGGACTATATCAAATTAACACTTCTTCTTTTCTTCCCTTTACACACAAAAAAAGTGCGACGAAGCGAAGCCGGTCTGTAATCAGTGTATCAAGTCTCGCCGCTACTGCAGCGGATATCGCTCCGACTTTGACATTCTTCATCGAGACGAGACACAAGCCACGGCCAGGCGTGCAAAGCGACAGGCAGAGAAGAAGGCCGCCAAGAAGGCTACCGAGCATGCCGGCGACAACGCCCCCAATTTCATACAATTCCAAGCTGCTGTCCCGACTAATGGCAGCGGAGGCAGCAGCAGCACTAAGGTCAAGAGGAAACCATTGGCCACGCCCCTCCTCCTCGAGTTGACGACGACGACAACAACGACAACGACGACATCATTATCATACTCCTCACCCTCTTCGCCGACGGACTCCACTGCATCAGCCGCCTCGCCCCGCCAGCTGGCCCTCGAGAATTCCTTTCCCCTCGCCCCTCCGGCGATCCCTCTGGACCAACATGCCTCGCACTACTTTGCCTCTCATTTCATCATGCTCCCTAGCCAATCTGGCCGGCGGGCTGGACATCTAGACTACCTGGTGCCACTGCTCCAGTCCGAGACCAACCCCAACGGCCCGTTTCAGCTCGCCTATAGCGCGTGTGGCCTTGCTGCGATGAGCAACCGTGAGAAGGCCACCAACAGAGATCTGGTCGACCTTTCTTTTCTTCAGCACACGAGGGCCATCAGGGCTGTGGCCGACGCTCTTCAGGATCCCGTGCGATGCAAGACGGATGTAACCTTGGCCTCTGTGTTGCTGCTATGTTTCTTTGAGGTCAGCTTTAACTTTCTAATCAAGATAGAAATCATAATAACTGTTCATCATGTACTGACTGAACTCCTCTCTCGACACGGCACACAGAAAATCACGGCAAGCAAGGAGACCGGTCTGCTGGCATGGCGCACCCATATTGAAGGCGCCATACATATTGTCCACCAACGAGGGCACGAGATGCTCAAGGACAAGTACTCGATGCGCTTATTTAATGCTGTACGCCTGAATATTGTATGTCTCCATTATCATCTTCATCATTATCATAATAGTAGCGACCACCCCTTCCTCCTTTTGTCTGTTGGTTTCTTTAGTCATACTCACACATTTTCCTGTTTCTTTTTCTTCCTGCGCTTGTTTACTTTCTCTTCGTTTCTTCTCTGTTCTTTCTCTCCCCCTTTTGTTGATCCCTTTTTATTAATATCTGAAATAGATTGCGCGCACGCTCTCCTCCGGGACTGCACCAGCCATGGGCGCAAACTGGTGGACCAGAAACGCCGAGCTCTGCGACCCAGCCGGCGTGCGCTTCCAGCGCTTCTGCCTCGAGATCAGCGACCTCCGCGCCGAGGTGACCAGGCTGATGGGCAGCCTCCCCCGCAACAACGCCGGCCTCGAGCTCATGCTGGAGATGCTCCAGAGGATCAAGAGCCTCGACCACCAGATCGCCACTTGGGCCGCCGCCCTGCCCGCCGAGTCCCATGCCCGCACACTGTACCACGAGGACAGGCCCGTCGGCAAGGGTGGGCTCCAGAGCGCGCCCGTGTTTCCTGGGCGCGTCGATCTCTATCAAGACGTCGTCATCGCCTCCATGTGGAACGGCATGCGAGCCTCACGCATTATCCTGTGCTCTCTTCTCATCCGTGTCACTGCCTGGATCTGCTCGCCTGCTGATTACCGCCTCGCGCCCGAGTACAAAACCGCCGTGCAGACCATCAAGACCCTCACTTCTGACCTGATCGCGGCCGTGCCGTTCATGCTGAGCTCTTTTGACGAAGCGGGAGGCGCAGTGCCGCACCCGTCGTTGCGCGGTATCAACCAGGGCAGTTTCCTGTGCGGTACCGATATGCAGTCCAAGATGGTCGGTGGTCTCATGGCGTCGTGGCCGCTGAGCACCGTCAGGTGTTGTGACTTTACCACGGACGAGCAGCGTGAGTGGGTTGTTGGCCGCTTGATGTCCATCGCGCAGGACCTGGGCATCAGATATGCCAGCACGCTTGCAGATGTAAGTCTTTTTCCTAAGACTGATGACGACGACGACGAAGACGATGATGATATTGTGTTGTGGGAGGGGGAGGGGGGAACTTGACACGGCAACTGACACTGACATGAAAACGGACGCAGGCAAAAATCCGCTTTCCCTCTATGCTCATCCGTCGTGACGGACAGATGACGACCCAAGATCCTCTCAAGGAGATTAAGAGGACACTCGCCGTCCGACCAGTCGCTGCTAATTGATCAAGTTTTCTCAACATCATCCACTCTCACGGTCTTTCTGCTCATACTGTACCTCGTCAATCTTTGTATACTACCCTTGTGGTCGTCGTCGAGACAGGATGGACCCTTTAAGGACTTGCTAGAGCCAGGCCATGATGCGACACTGACACCGAAAGTGTCCCAAAACAATTGGTGCTAGACGCATCAAACGATTCACGACATCTCCCTTTTCCCGTACCAGGAGTTCTAGCCTTTCATCACTTGTTTTTCACATACATTAGCTGGGAGAATGGGATTTCTTTTGACAGTCTTCGGGCGCAAGGCTTTGGGTTTGGAGCCATAACAGTCAGTACCTGGGATGGAAACATGCATAAAGCTAGAACACCCCTTCTTTGCAAGTCATTCGGGTAGTAATGAGACTGCGGTGCATTGACACGGCTTCACATTTCCCCCCTCAAAAGAGAGTGTCGCCCTACATATATGAAGTCAAATATCATGGCACAAGATACCTAGACAACAATTTCATCGGTGTGGTGCGCGAGATCATCGAACATTTTCATCAGAACCACATCCAGGCCTTGCTACCCCGTGCATTCGATATAATTACTCAGAGAGAATCCTTCACGGTTGTACATTATCTTGACTGCTTTGGACGGCAAGTGAGGGACATGAAGGGATCCTGCTTAGGGAAGAATTACAATGAGAGGTCTCGACTGTGAGAGGAGGAGCTGGTTCAGTAGAGGTTCTGGTCTCGTCACCTTGTATATAATGCTTCTTATCACTGCTGTAGCAACCGTGATTGACTCTTCGACATTCTCTCTCAATAGTCGAGGAGTAGAGGTGTTTGCTTACCTTCAAGCCATAAGAGAGTTTCATGTGAATTCCCAAGACCGGTTTTCTTTTTTGTCTCTTGGTTTTTCATTGCTGAGGCACACCGTCACAACCATAAGTAGTAACCCACCGAATAGTATGCCCGAGACTTCAGACCTGATTGTCGGCATTGCGCCATGGCCCATAGGCTGCATAATGATCGTCGGCAGAAATAGATAGGCGAGAGATCTGGTGGAACGATTACCAGCCAAGACCACGAACGCATGAACAAAGAAGAAAAAAGGCCGAGGCTGAGGAAACGGAGACGTGGACCGGGGGACTGCGCCCACACCATGACACCTCCCATGCGTAGATCCTGTGGCTTGGTTGGGGAACACCACCCCGGGGCCGATCAACCCAAAAATACCTTTATGTGCTGTTTGCTCGGTCGTCGGGTCGGTTCGGTCCTGGCTTGCTTAAGACCTACCACGAATTGTCAGTCCGCCGCTGCTGGTTCAAGGAGCGAGTAAGTAAAGTGAAAAATACTTAGTATTTTCTTAGCCTGGTGGTGCTAATTAATTGTAGTCTTTGCCCAGCGGAAGGGGGAAAAAAGGACAAAGCCACCTATCGTTACACAACACAACCTATAACCCGAGACTAAGGGGGGGGAAACCGAAGATACCTCCGAGCACGAAACTGAGGAGCTTAACCTGCCAATGTTTCGTAGACGAGGTTTATCTGGCTTGCTCCAAAGAGAGACGAACGCTTTTCGATAAACGTCTGAGCGTCAATTTTCAGGGCAGGAGGTAGAAGTGGACAATATGGGACGCGGCCAGATGCAGACTATTGGTCATGAGTTTGATAAGTGTCAACCCCTTGCCTGAGGTGAGGCTGGAAACACTTTGTTAAATTTTCAGAGTAGTAATTAATTATGAATTATACCCAGCTGTCTTTCACACCTGGACATCTTGTGTGGTTCGTCCGAGCCTCACAGACCATCTGTCGTCGCATTGCGAAATTCAGTAGAGACCGGCACAAACCTCCTAAAAAAGGATTTGTGTCAGTTTCATCAATCATGATCCCCCAGTTTGTCCTGTGAAACAGGAGCTCAAGTGCGTTCCAAACCGCAGCGTCAAGCGCTTTCGGGTGGGCACACAAAAGGCTTGAGAATGTTTGGATTCAAGAAGACGGGGTTCTGTAACAAGAAAAGGAAAAACAACCACCCTCCCCCCCCCCCAAAATATAGGGTAAAACACAACCTTCCCATATGCTAGGAATAGATTTCAAATATTGCCACTTGACTGATATCGTAGCTTTTTTGGTCCCGACAGACACCCTGGGGCGGCCGGGAACATGAGACGAGAAGCGGTGCCTCTTGTTCACGCTTGTGGTTCGACACACGCTTGAAACGTGCCCTTGGCGTTTGTGTTGGCGCCTTGTTGTAATGCTCCCGTCGATTTTGTTTGTGCCTTATGTTAGGATGAGAATTATGTTGCTTTCTTTTGCATTACCTTTTTTATTTTTTATTTTTATATTTTTTTAAATTACTCTTTCAGGTCTTTTCTCTCTAATTAGTTCTTCCCTTTCCTTCTACCCTTTCCCCTCCCCATCTTAGCCGCAATAGTACTTACATACCTATCCAGAGACGGCTGCTCAAGAGTATGTGCGTACCCATATGAGCATTTTTCAGAATCTTGAAACCTTTTCATCCTGTTATTCATACTGGATAATCATCGTGTAAAATGAAAAATAAAAATGAGGTCATAACTACCATTGAGTTTCCGCTATGTTGCCCTAGGAATTGCCACGAGTCAGAGAGGGTGCGTAATGAGGGTGAGTTAGGCAACAGACCATTGAAAGACTTTTGCCTTAGCCGAAAGAAAGAAAGAAAAAAAAATGAACAATCACATCTCAAATGTCGTCTGAAGAGAATTGTGACGAATATCTTATGGCAGGCCGTAAGCAGGCGTCAAGTGATGTTCTATATGATTTCGACGATACGTTGCTTGGTCTAGTCTTCACAATATCGTCCGTTCAGACGTCACTTTGTCTAGGCAGGACACCACAGTTTCATATGATGGGATGAACAAGACAGCCCAGGCATCAATCACCAGACAAGTCCAAAGTGAACACATCGTGTCCTTTATGACCTCAAATCCAATCCCACACGGTGAGTAGGATGACGTGCTCGGCCGGCAAGGTCGAAAAGTAAGTGTGTGTGTGTGTGTGTGTGTGTGTTAAGCCGACGATGTGGCGTCCGCTGACTATAGAATACACGATCGATTAAGTCATTCAGAGACAAGCACCTCCTCTGCCCGGAGGAGGTCCGGCGCTGCTGACGTGGAACCTAAGTCGGCCCTCGCCGATAGGGCGCCGTCTGAGCCGGGACAATGACAAAATGGCGCCGAAGAATCCCCTCTGGTAAAGATGATGTGTAGTATGGACTTGCCGAAGGCCGAGCAGGAGAACAAAGCTGGGCTATTGACGCACGCACGTGAGACCCCTTCCGGGGAGGCCCTTCAACGGTCCTTTTAGGTAAGAATGTCTGAGACATAAGGGCGTTCTGGTTGGCGCCAGGTGCTCATCTGGACACTTGGCTACGCTGTTGTGGCTGCCTGGACATCAGGGCCAGAGACATCTGTCGCACAAAAATATTAGGGGCGAGATCCTTTTTGCGGAGGAAAGATAGTCTACCCTTGACGCCTACACAAGGGAGAAGGAGAAGGAAAAGCCCAGAGTCTTGCGACACAAACAAGGCTGCTCTTATTGTTAATAGTTTCTCTCTCGTGTGTATGTGTGTTTAATTATTGTCTATGTGAGAGTCAGTAATCAGCCAGCCAGCCAGCCAGCCAGGGAGGGAGGGATTCAGTGTGGTTGACTTACCCAATACAGAATTTCTCAGTCGTATACAGCAATAAGGTACCAAGCATAGTAATTGTCGCCATCATCAGCCTCAACCCACATCCCTACTTACTAGATTGTGGCGGAATGCAGCCTGGAGCCCCAGAATTGTGGCTTGATCCCTCGACTCGCGCGGCTGAGAAAGTCTCGATCCTCTGTTGCCACCACTTCCTTTTTTTTTTTTTTTTTTTTTTTTTTTTTTTTTTTTTTTTTTTTTTTTTTTTTTTTTTTTTTTGTTTTT